>PVHP010010862.1:0-19406 GCA_004024765.1 Zapus hudsonius | reverse complement strand
CTGGAGGCAAGTGCCTTAACCGCTGAGCCATCTCTCCAGCCCTAAATAAAATATTTATAAAAAAAAAAAAAAGAAAAAGAAAAAGGGAGGAGAGAAGAGGAGAGGATATGTGTCTGTGCCCACTGTGTGGAATATATTTCAGTGAGTGGTAGAAGGAAAAGGCCTAGAACCTGGGGTTGGGGGCAGGGCACCCTGCTGACCTGTGTAGAGCTCCAGCTCTTGGTGGGAGTGAAGGGGCAGAAGGAGGAACTAGGGCAGAACATGGCAGACATGGAATGAGAGCGCAGAAGTGGCACCTTCCTTCCGCCCTGGACTGTGTGCCAGCCCAGAGCATAGCTGGAAGAGACCGGGTTGCTGGGGCAGCAGCTGTGTGCTTATCATGTTCCTGTCTCTCTCACAGGGCAAGAGTGTGCTTAACACTCCCGTTCCACTGGGTGGGAGGCTGCTTATCACACTCAACTCACAGGGGAGGAAGGGCCCACAAGAGGCTTGGCGTGGTCGCACCAGGCTGGGTGCATCACTCACTCGAGTCCATCTCCCATGGATGGAGTCAAGGTGTAATGTCACCCTGCCTTTCTCCAGAGGTGGTTTTGAAATTTAAATACAATGGTGCATTAAAAAGTTACATATCAGCCAGATGTTATGGCACAGCCTTTGATCTCAGTACTCAGGAGGCAGAGGCAGGAGGATTGCTGTGAGTTCAAAGCCAGCCTTTGACTACAGAGTGAGTTCCAGGTCGTCAGCCTAGGCCACAGTGAGACCCGACCCCCCCCCCAAAAAAAAAAAAAAAGTTACATATAAAGTACAGACTTGAGAAGCAGCCTAAAATTAATCATTGGTGATGAAAAACATTCTCTGATCTCATAAATAGAAAGATGAGTCATGGGGCTGGAGGGACAGGATATTCGGTAAAGTGCTTACTGCCAGGCTTGAAGACTTGAGTTTGAATCTGGGTGTGGTAACACACTCATGGAGTTCCATTGCTGGGACTGGGGCTTGCTGAGGAAGCCAAGACTGTACCTGTGACTGACAATCATGCCTGCTGAACTCCTGGTGTTTCCAGTGCTCTAATTAGTCTAGACTAGCTAGTCAGTGAGCCTCAGAAATCCTCCCCAGTGTTGGAATTACAGCAGTACGCCACTTCGTCTGGTATTTTACGTGGTTCTAGGGATCTACATAGCAAGCACTTCAATGACTGAGCCATCTCCCCAGCCCATTTCCCATTCCTTGTTCTGTGTGGGGCTTATGTGCTCAGATTTTATAGCAGCAAGATCCTGCTTGTTGATCCTGAGTAGAGCAGGGAGGGTGGGGAACAGCTATCAGAGTGGGTCTTGGGCTTGCAGAAAAGGTGAGGCCAGAAGGACGGTAGACCAGTCCCCTTCTGTGTTATGGAAGGCAAGGAGAGGCTGAGAGCACATAGGGTAAGGGCAGGAAAACATTGGGCAGCAACAGAGGAGAGAGGCCAGCATCTGAACTCAAGGAGACAGTAGCTTCCACAGAAAGAAAGCATCCAATCCCATGATCCTTAGGAATGAGAGGATGGCCAGCATGATTGTGAGCACTGAAGCTAGATGCGTCAGCAGTCACTGGAGACTCTGCTCTGGGGTTTATGTACAGCTCAGAAAGCCTCAGCGAGTGGAACCAGGCGTGAAGTGCACATGTGTCTGCCAGCCAGCCAGGCCCTGTCTTCCTCAGGTGCTCACTGTCCCTGGACCCACTTATGGGCCTGTCTGCATTCAGAAAGTTGTATCTAGAAATCCCCCAGAAAGCTGGACATGGTGGTGCACTCTAATATCACTGTGTGGCAGAGGCAAAAGGACCACAGTTCAAAGCCTGTTTCTAATGGGTATTGAGAGCCTGTCTCAAGAGAAATAACAAAAATATAAAAGTAGAAAAGAAGAAAAAGAAAAAAGTATGTATGAATACACACACACACACACACACACACACACACACACACACACACACAAATAGCCTTGGACTCACCACAGAATCTTTCCTACTGGTTGGCATGAGGGAAAGCATGCTCTTCAGCCCTCCGTGTCCTTGGCTGCAGCTGCCTACTGTGGATCTGACTCCCTCTCCTCTGTGGCTGACAGCCTCCTTCACTTTGTAGCTCATGATTCCTGTGTTCTTCTCCAGGAAACCACTGATTGCCTGTGTGGAGAAACAGCTATTAGGAGAACATTTGACCGCAATTCTACAGAAAGGTAAATTTTCCCAGTCTGCTGTCTGTCTGTCTCTTTGTTTCGAGGTAGGATCTCACTCTAGCCCAGGCTGGTTTTGAATTCAGTGTTCCTCTACCTCTGCCTCCCAAGTGCTGGAGTTAAAGGCATGTGCCACCACATCCAGCCTATTTCCCAGTCTTGCATGAATTAAACTGAAAACTAGTCTGTAACATGTGAAACTCAGAAAGCTTTGTACATAGAAATGCAAGAACATTTACTTTCATTCATAAGACAAAGAATTGAGAATATTCTCTTTTTTTTAGGATTGATAATATTCTTTAATGAGCATACTAATCATTAAAGGAAAAATAAGTAGTTAGAAGAAGCAGCTAGGACCACAGGCATGCATAACCCGACCCAGCTCACTTTTTCTTCTTAACTACTAAAGAACTTTAGGGCTGGAGAGATTGCTCAGTGGTTAAGGTGCTTACCTCCAGAGCCTAAAGACCAGGGTTCAGTTCCCCAGTACCCACATAAGCCAGATGCACAAAGTGGTGCATGCATCTGGAGTTCATTTGCAGTGACTAGAGGCCCTGATGTGCCCATTCTCTGTGTGTGTGTGTGTGTGTCTTTCTGTCTGTATCTCTCTGATTGCAAATAAATATTTTAAAAAATAAATAACTTTATGCCAGAGGCTCAGTGTTTAAAAGCATTTGCTTGCAAAACCTGCCAGCCTAGATTCAATTCCCCAGTACTCATGTAAAGCCAGATGCACAAAGTGGCACATGTGTCTAGAATTTGTCTTTAGTGACAAGAGGCCTTGGAGTGCCCATGTACTCCTTCACTCTCCCTCTTTCTCTCTTTCTAAATTTTTATTCACACACACACACACACACACACACACACACACACACACACACACCCTTTATGCCAGTGTTCTTAGCCCTGGTTACATGTTAAACCATCCTGGGAACTTTTTATTTAACATGAAATACTTGTACCTATTTATGGGTTACACTAATAATTTTAACAGATGAGTACAGTGTAAACTAATCAGATAAGTCATTAGCTTTTTGATCTCCCTCCATTTCTGGGGTTGGGACCTTCAGTCTCCTCTCTTCTAGTTCTTCATAAACTGCCCACTAAGCTCTGATGAACACTGTGCTCCTTGCCACAGACAGTGGAAGGACTCAGATTTACTCTTGTGTTATCTTCAGAATAGCTATGGGAGGAGCTACCTATATATAGCACTTCAGTTTTTAGTACTTGGTTGATTGCTTATAGTATACATCTTTATGTTTAGAGGGCCACCCCGCCCTCCGTGGTCTGTGCCTTTGGCATTGGTGTTGACTAATTAGAGATCACCTCTCACTTTTATTTCTCACCTTCACTAAACTCTGTGGATTTAATTTTCTAGAATTACAATGAGCGTAGCCTCCCTTTCCTCACACTAGGGCACTGAATGTCACTTGTTATGACTTTACTGTTCTATGGAACTGTTTAAAACTCAGTTGGATATGTTGAGCAACTGTAGTCCTGCTCTCAAAGCTTTGTGGACCTGATGGTTAATTCTGGGAATGCCCCACATCTGCCCATAACTCTGAGGCATGGGTTCTACTCTGACAGATGGTAGGTGCCATCTCCAGTGAGACACAATAGTCTGACCTCTAGCAAGAGCCAAGTGAAATCAGCAGACTAGCAGTGTCCAGCCTCTGCTGCCACAGGCTGGCCTCCAGCAGTCCTGTGAGGTCTTCACCCCTCTTTACACACCAGAAAACCAAGGCCCAGCACCAAGCACATTCAAAGCACAATGTGGCTTCTACATTCTCCAAAATGTTTCCCAAAAGGAAACTTGAGAGCTGTATAGAGAATGTATGGCACCAGATGTAGGACAGGATACCCCATCATCCTAGAAATGAAACCTGCATGACTGCCAAGGGAGTGTCTAGAGGTCTGAGGGCCACTACCCAAGTTCCTGCTAGCAAGCCAAAATCAGAACACTGCAGCAAAAAGACCACCTTGGGCTGAAGCTTGGTTTGTATGCTAAAATCCATTGTCCATAATGGCACAAAAGTTTAAATAAGTGAATAGTAGAAATTTGCATCAATTGTTTCAGTGTGTACTTTGATGAGAAAAATTGTTTTAAGAAAATAGTGGGCTGGAGAGATGGCTCAATGATTAAGGCACTTGCCTGCAAAGCCTACCAACCCAAGTTCAATTCCCCAGTACCCACGCAAAGCCAGATGCACAAAGTGGTGCATGCATGTGGAGTCTGTTTGCAGTGGCTGGAGGCCCTGGTGTGTACATTCTGTCTGTCTTCTATCTCTCTCTACTTGCAAATAAATAAAATATTAATAACTTTTTTAAAAGAAAGAAAATGGTACATTGGGGCTAGAGAGATGGCTCAGCGGTTAAGGTGTTTGCCTGCAAAACCTGACAACCCAAGTTTGATTGCTCAGTACCACATACAACCAGATGCACAAAGAGGCATATGCATCTGGAGTTTGTTAGCAGCAGCTAGAGACCTTGGCATGCCCATTCTCTCTGTGTGTCTCTGTTTCTCTCTGTGTCTCTGTCTGCTTGTAAATAAATAAATAAAAGGTAAGTTACCAAAATAATAATAATGATAATATTCTTAAAAAGGAAAATGGGCTGGGCACAATGGCACATGCCTTTAATCCTAGCACTTGGGAGGCAGAGGTAGGAGCCAGAATCCCAGCACGTCTTTGGTGAGATGGGAGGCACAGATAGAAGCTTGTTGACCAACTAGCCTGCAAGTGCCGCGGTGAACAAGGTGGAAGGTGAGGACTCAGAGCTGAGGTTACCTCTCACCCTCACACACATTCGCTCAGAACTAAACCAAACTTCTTAACATGCCTTTCTGACTACTAAACTTTAAAAATCTTAGGTCATAAACTTCCCAGAGCTTTCAGTGTGCTTCAAGTCTTTCTACTTTTGTGAAATAAGAATTTAAATGAAGTAAAGTAGTAAATAATGTGTGTCCCTACCACACTCAGAACAATGAGGTTCACCTCTAAGTATCACTCTAACATAGAGCAGCTCACCTGTGTAGCAGGTGTGCTTCCTGAGTCTTAAGGCCATACAGTTCTTTTTTTTTTTTTTGGTTTTTCGAGGTAGGGTCTCGCTCTAGCCCAGGCTGACCTGGAATTCACTCTGGAGTCTCAGGGTGGCCTCTAACTCACGGCGATCCTCCTACCTCTGCCTCCCGAGTGCTGGGATTAAAGGCGTGCGCCACCACGCCCGGCTAAGGCCATACAGTTCTTGTAGTGCCATACATAAGACAGTTGCTTCCTGCTCTAACTTGCCATTGTTCTGCCTGCTCCTAGGGCTTGACCACCTTCTGGATGAGAACAGGGTACCTGACCTCACACAGATGTACCAGCTGTTCAGCCGGGTGAAGGGCGGGCAGCACGCACTGCTGCAGCACTGGAGCGAGTACATCAAGGTATCACACGTGGGTCCCCATTTGGCACTGCTAGGGACACACAACACCCCTGTGGAGGAACTTAGGTAAATGTGAGGGCTTCATGAGGTTGGTGCTAGTGTACTGCCTTCTCCCAGATCACCTGTGCAAACACTTTCCTGGCATCTGGGACGAACACTGTCCCAGGTAGACAACTGCAGTGTAGCATTCAGCAGCTTCACGTCTGCCGTTGGCATGAACTCTGGCTCATTTCAGTGCTACTGGGCATCTGCTCACCACGTTGGTGTGACTGGCTGGTCTGCCTGCTGCTGTGTCCGAGTGAGAGTTAGGACTTAACACTCACTCAAACTCCCACCTCTTTGTTTTACACATTTTCCATGTCCCTCTCACCAGTGCAGCACCACACACACAGCATCCTCCTACTGTGTCCTGACCAGCAGGAGTGCTTCTGGGCTGATGTGCCACCCACCCAGGGGATGTTGGATGTTGTCTACAGACATGTCCGTTGGTCCCACTGTAGAGTGCTGCCAGCATCTACTTGGTAAAGCCATGTCTGCCATCACGGGAGACAGCTGAGAAATACTCTGGCTTCATGAGCCTGTTGCTGACTTGGCATTTACTTACTTCTCTAGACTTTTGGGACAACGATTGTCATCAATCCCGAGAAAGATAAAGACATGGTGCAGGACCTGCTGGACTTCAAAGATAAAGTGGACCATGTGGTGGAAGTCTGCTTCCAGAGGAATGAGCGCTTCATCAACCTGATGAAGGAATCCTTCGAGACATTCATCAACAAGAGACCGAACAAGCCTGCAGAGCTCATCGGTAGCAAAACATAGTCCTAGATGGTTTTAAATATGACGAAGCCAGGCAAAACTCAAACCAGGTTTCCCCCTACTCCTTGTGGGGAGAAAAGAAGGGTCTTTACTGAGCCTCATTAGGACACATCTTGAACAGTGCACATACACTACACAGCCGCACGCCCGTGAGGGGAGATGTGGAAGTAACGGAGTGGAGACCTGGAGATTGGTCTCCAAGGGATACAGGAAGGTTGGTTAGAAGTGTTTCCTGACAGTTCCAGAGCTGCTTTTATAAAGTCAGCAGTAATGTTTGTCCTTACTAGAAGAAAGTGATTTCCACTCGGAAACCACCAAGGAGATGTGTTAGGCGAGATGCTTTGCATTGTGATGATTGTGTCATCAGCCTCTAGGTACCGTTCATGTGAAATGCCCTTTGGTCTCCATCTTTGCTTTTGCTCAGTGCACAAAAGAATAAAATTAGATAAGCTCTCAAACAAAACAACTTTTTTGGGGGGCAGGCAGGGATGGTTCGTTGAGGTAGGGTCTTTCTCTAGCCCAGGCAAGATCTCTACCATCAAGCCATACCCTAGCCCTGTTCTGTTGAACTTTTGAGTGTTTTTCTTTTTCTCCTTTTATGTCATTGAGAGAGGGGGGAGGGAGGGAGGGAGAGAGAGAGAGAATGGGTGTGCTAGGGTCTTCGGTCATTGCACATGAACTCTAGACATGTGCCGCTCTGCACATCCAGCTCTACCCAGGCTGTTTGGGGCAGGATTTTAACTTTTTATTGATAACTTCCATAATTATAGACCATAAACCATTATGATTCCCTCCCCCCTGGTTTTGTTTATTGAGGAAGGGTCTCAGGCTGGTCTTGAACTCACGACAATTCTTCTACCCCAGCCCCCTGTGTGCTGGCATTAAAGGTGAGCAATTGCATTGAGCTTCTCTAATTGAGACTCTTGCTCTTCCAGCTAAGCATGTAGATTCAAAGTTAAGAGCCGGCAACAAAGAAGCAACAGATGAAGAGTTGGAGAGAATTCTGGATAAGATCATGATACTGTTCCGGTTCATCCATGGTGAGAAAGAGTGTGCTGTGGCTGTGAGTTCGCTCTCAGGCCTGTTCTCTGCCCAAGCAGGAGCACCAGGTGCTCTAGTCAAGAGGTTTGCAGCATCACTTCAGCTGTCTAAGGTGGTGGTGGTTTTCCTCTGGTCACAACAGGTAAAGATGTTTTTGAAGCATTTTATAAGAAAGATTTGGCGAAAAGGCTACTCGTGGGGAAGAGTGCGTCGGTGGATGCCGAGAAGTCCATGCTATCTAAGCTGAAGCACGGTGAGCGCGGGGCGGGCCTGCTCTGGGGCGGGCACCACACGCCCCTCTTTCTCACCCACTCCCTCACGTGTCGCAGAGTGCGGGGCTGCCTTCACCAGCAAGCTGGAGGGCATGTTCAAGGACATGGAGCTTTCCAAGGACATCATGGTTCACTTCAAGCAGGTGAGTTTCGTCAAGCGAAGCTGACCTAGTGGATCGAAGTTTGTCAAGTTGGTGGCATAACCAGTAATAAGGAACTCATTCCTGTGATGTTGGAGTCACAGCTGAGTATGTTCTAGGGACTGGAGTCCTGACACTTGAAGCTTATTTTGAAAACTGTACTCTTTCATACATTACTTGTAGATTATTTTGTCTTTGTCTGTTTTTAGCATATGCAGAACCAAAGCACGCCAGGCCCCATAGACCTCACAGTGAGCATACTCACCATGGGCTACTGGCCCACATACACGCCTGTGGAAGTGCACCTCCCTCCAGAGGTGAGTTACCAGCTGCTGTGGCACAGGCCCACTCAAGCCAGAAAGTGTTGGGAGAGAAGTTTCAAGTCACCCATACTGTGTTCTTGTTGTCTGTAAAGTGGCGTTTTATCATAGTCGGAGGCTGATTCCATACAGGGACATCTGTTGTGAACGAGCTGCTAGTCTGCTTGCCCTTCCCATCCTCCACAGGTGATGTGGGGTCTTAGCATTGTTAGGGCCTTGCATGTCAGCCACCACTTGAGCTTCTATGGGTGGAGGCTATGGTGGGAGTGGAGGCCTGGTCTCAGTGAGGCTAAAACCCAGCCGAGCAAAACCTGCTCACACCATCAGTGAGGCGGGCTGGCTCCAGGTAGAGCAGGGACTCGGGAGTCTCAGGACCCAGGTCAGAAAAGGCATAGGCTTGGCCTGGGCTCCTCAAACCCTGATGGGACTCTGACCACCACTCCCCTAGAAACTCCTCGGTTTTAAGAATTTCTTTTCTAAGTTTCCTTCTGTTTTGGTCCCACTGGTCTTTGTAGCCTCCTGTCTGTCTCTACCTCTTTCCTGATGCTCCTCACACCACACAACGTGCAGCTGACATGTCCACTTTCCCTTGGCTATGCATGGTGCCCCTCACTCCCATGCCCTCTTCCCTGAACCACTGTGCCCTTGGGGACTGGACTGGCCCATGGTCAGGGCCAGGTTTCTCTTGCTACTTGAGCTCTGCTGGCCCCTGCCACTCACCACAAGCCATCTCTTCTGACCACTTGGGGATCCTACTACATCAGAGTAAAACCTCCTCCAAAAGCTGCACTTTCTTCTCCCTAGGGAGGCTCATTTCACCCAGGCCAGAAACTCACCTCCACCTAGGCAGGCTTCTCCTGACCTCGCTAGTGATTGCATTTGCTATTCTGAAATAATACAGACATACAGAAAGGGCACAGACAACTCCAGATGTCCGTGCTCAGCACTGGCTATGTGGGTGGTTTCTCTGTCTTGCTCACATGCTCAAGCAGGATGTGTGATGTCCTTGCCCTCTCTGCCTTGGCACTGGTACAGTTCCTTCCTCCTCCCTTTGCCAACTGTCTCAAGTAGATTATTGGTGACTGTGATGGTTAATCTTGGCTGTCAACTTGATTGGACTGGGGGAGCCTGGGCTAGTGAAAGACAGCTCCCGATGTGTCTAAGGGTGTTTCTAGAGGTTTGTTCTCGAGGGTACTGACTGATAGATTCAAAGTTGAATAAACTATTGTGTGAAGATGGTAGAACTATGTAAGGTGGTGTCTAGTTGAAGGAAGTGGGTGACTGAGAGTGTGTACTTGAGGGGTATATCCTGGTCCCTTCCCGTTACTCTTCTCTGCTTTATGGCCACCATGAGGTGAGCAGTGATCCCCTGCCGTTATTCTTCTGGGAGTGTCCACTTTGCCACCAAGTGTTTGGAGCCACCTGACCACGGACTGAAACCTCTAAAACAGAGCCAAAAGCAGTCCTTCCTCTCTTTAAGTTGTTTTTCTCAGGTATTGGTCATACTGAAGACAAACAAGTTGTCTGATGTGGTAGCATTGTGCTGCCCAGTCCTTCCCAGCATCCATGTGCAGCTTGGTCTGTGTGGGACCCTGTTCTGTTCATGAGATCAGGTTAATCTTGTCTTGTGGCATTGGGCTCCCTTCTACCTGCTTTGTTAGTACTCTTCCTTGTGTTATTAATAATTTGTGTAGAGCTGTTTCCAGTCGTGTGAGCATCTGAGGATTCCAGCCTGAGTCAATCTTATCTTGATGAATGAATGAGGTGGTTTTTCCATCATTTGTCTGTACTTGAGAGCCACCATTCTACTCTAAGGAAGAGCCCTCCCTTCTACTCCATTTTATTTCTCTTTCTTTACTTCTGTCATTGTGGATTTGTGGGTTTTATTTATTTTGATATCTACCTTGTTCTAGATTAAGCTAGTGGGAAACCTTTAACTGGCTCTCTTGTCCTTTTGACTCACTCCCATCATCTTTGAGTATATTTTTCTTTTCTAGCAAGATACTGGAACCCTATTAGATTCTATTTTTTCCAACTGTAGTAGCAGAAACACTGTATCATAGAAGATTTCTCTGTAAGTTGGACAGCTCAGCATACTAAGCACAGTCATGGTGTTGTACAACCATCATCTCCAGATGGAAGCCCTGCTCTGCTAGGTGGACTTTCTAGCATCCCTCCTGTGGTCTGAGCCGTTGATCTGTTTCCTGTGTGTAGCTTTGCCTGTGTCTCCTGTAAATGGGCTCATTCAGGACGTGAGTGTCGCGTATCGCTCCCCGTTCCCAGGCTCATCCACGATGTGTCTGTGCTTTGTTCCTTACTTGTCCACTGAGTTCATTGAATGATGACGCATCCATGGAGTACAGGTTTTTATCTGAACACCTGTGGTCATTTCTGGGTATGTAGCTAGGAAGAGAACTGCTGGGTCCTGCAGAGCTCTAAGCTGGAGTGAAGAGTATGGGGCCAGATCCCCTCTCCTCACTGTCTGCCCCAGTGACAGTCTCACCTGGGTAAATCCCGTATTTTCCTACTGATTAATGGTGTACTTCTTGGCTATTTGTGCATTGTCTTTGGAGAAATATCTATTCGAGTCCTGTTTTAATTGAGTTTATCTTGTTACTGAATTGTAAATATTCTTTACATATTTTGGGTAATTCACCTTTATTAGATACATGATTTGCAAATGTTTTCTGTGTGGGTTTGTCTTTCTGCCTTTTTGATTGGATTTATCTTAGTCTGTTTTCTCTTGCCAAACCAGAATGCCTGGGACTGGGCAGTTAATTCTGGAGGTCAGAGATCCAAGGACTGCCTGTGTTGAGGGCCTTGTGGTGGAGGTGATGCATCCCCTTAGGCAGAGTGGGAGGCTCAAGATCGACCCCTTTGCTGGTGATTGCTTGCCCACTCTTACTCCTTGGTGGCCCATGAAGTTGGTCAGTGCTTTCTGTGCTGGCACCTGTGAGTCTCTTAAGTTACTGTGACATAGTAACTGGAGGTCATCTGGATCCATTGCTTTGGTCTTGAGGTGAGACAGAGCACCATGGCAGTGTGAACAGGCCATGAGGTAGCTGCCAGGGAAAAGATATACTTCTCAGGCATGCCTTCAGTATCCTGTTCTTCCAAATGAGCCCCACCTCTGAGTTTCCAGACCCTCCCAGTATTGTCAAGTGACTAGCCTATGGGTGGTTAACCCTTGATGGTCAGATCCCTCATGAACCAATCACTTCCCCAAGCCATGATGGCAGCCAAGATTCAAACCACGACAGTGTGAGATACCAGCCTGGGCACTGTCCTCACCTCTGAACAGGCAGGTGGCAGGAAAGCAAAGCAGGAGCAGCTGGGCTGCAGGCACTGTCTGACCCATGGCAGCCTCTTTCGTATGTGCCCCTGGAGGAACGAGTGGTGGAATAGAGCCCTCAAGACATAGCCTGTTTGAATATCAAGCACCAGTCTAGGTAGGAGTCAGGACCCAAGGTCCACAGGTAGTAGAATCCAGAAAAATAACCATCACATAATAGGGCTACATTTTTTATTTAGCTGTGCAAGCCTATAAGGAGTCTATAAAATGCAGGTTGGCTGTCAGACAGTGATGCTCAGCCTATCTTCTGTGTCTTCTGGGTTGACAGATGGTCAGACTTCAGGAGGTATTCAAGACGTTCTACCTGGGCAAGCACAGTGGCCGGAAGCTCCAGTGGCAGACGACTCTGGGCCATGCTGTGCTGAAGGCAGAGTTTAAGGAGGTCAGTTCCTTGTCTTGTACTCTTTTTGGTTTTTCGAGGTAGGGTCTCGCTCTAGCCCAGTCTGACCTGGAATTCACTATGTAGTCTCAGGCTGGCCTTGAACTCACGGCGATCCTCCTACTTCTGCCTCCCGAGTGCTGGGATTGAAGGCGTGCGCCACCACGCCCGGCTTCCTTGTCTTGTACTCTTTATGTCTTCTTTTCTATAACTATCTAGGTAGAATTTTTAAATTTTTATTGAACTTTGGTAGCAAAGAAAGGAAAAATTGGTTTCAGTATATTTAGCACTAGCTTTTCTAGGTCCATATAACTAGTAAGTAACCAACAACAATCAGTAATAAATCAATCAATAGAAACCGTTTAACCTGCTTTAGAAAAGAGCAGAGGATGTTAAAAGCAACTATAAAAACAATAGGGCCCAGAGAGATGGTTCAGTGGTTAAGGTGCTTGTCTGCAAATCCTAACCACCCGGGTTCCATTCCCCAGTACCCACATAAAGCCAGATGCAAAGTGGCATGTGTTTCTGAAATTTGTTTGCAGTAGCTGGAGGCCCTGGCATGCCCATTCTCTCTGTATCTCTCTCTCTCTCTCTCTCTCTCTCTCTCTCTCTCTCTCTCTCTCTCTCTCTCTCTCTGCTTGCAGATAAATAACAATTTGAAAAAACAAAACTAAAAACCAATATGGTAAAAATTTGTTCCACCTCTCTGCGAAAGAAAAGGTGGTAAATTAAAAAATGTGGGGCAGGAGAGATGGCTCAGCAGTTAAGACGCTTGCTTGCAAAGCCTAGACTGGGGTTTGATTCCCCAGTACCTACATAAAGCCAGAAGCACAAAGTGGTTTCAGGTCAGGAGTTTGTAAGTGTAAAATCCATAGTCATTTTGTTCTTTGATGTTATGACCACTAATATTTCTTATTTGGTGTCTCTTGGTTAGTGCGGGATCCCTCAGGAAAAAGTTTGAGTGCAAAAGTAGCCTGTTGTGACTTGGAAACCGTGCCCAAGCCCAGCTCCAATAACTGCTCCACTCTCTTTCAAGGGGAAGAAGGAGTTCCAGGTGTCGCTGTTCCAGACATTGGTGCTTCTCATGTTCAATGAGGGGGACGGATTCAGCTTTGAAGAAATAAAAATGGCCACTGGCATAGGTGAGGAGACTCATGGCATTTTAAAGTGTGTTGTTTAAGGCTCCGGGTGTAGCTCAGTGGCAGAGTGCTTGCCTGATAGGCCCAAGGCCCTGGATTTTATCCCTAGCACTGATTTTAAAAAACGTAAAGAGAAGGGATAGATTTGGTGTCTGCCACTCACTTGATGGCATGATTGCTTCCATTGTTAAGTCTCCTGTCTATTTCACGGCAACCTCTGTGTGCCTTTGCTTCCCTCAGAGGACAGCGAGCTGAGAAGAACACTGCAGTCCCTGGCCTGTGGTAAAGCGCGTGTTCTCATTAAAAGTCCCAAAGGAAAGGAGGTAGAAGATGGAGACAAATTCATTTTTAATGGAGAATTCAAGCACAAGTTGTTCAGAATAAAGATCAATCAAATTCAGATGAAGGAGACTGTACGTACCAGCTTTCTGTTTGTACTTATAGAATGTTCTGGTAATGTCCTGACTGTTAGAGGCTAGAGCATATTTTCAAATGTACTATGAATGTACAGTGCTTAACAGCAGTGTCCTTTTCCATGATCTTTCAGTAACAATGTTCTCAGTAGGAGTGCATCATGAATGGTTCTCCCTTGGGCTGTGCTGTCTTCTGTCGTCTATCAGCGTAGGAAACCTATGGAATTTCCAGAACCCGTGCCTGTCATCTGCTTTGCCCAGCACACTTCAGCTCTTGTGAGCTTGGCCACCTAGAAGGCCTCTGGCTGGGCTCCAGCAGCATGGGCCAGACACAGGTGTCTTGCGTCGCTGTGACAAGGACAGCAACTCTAGCCATAGGCTCTCAGATAGAATCCAGATAGGCCTGAGACCACAGCTCTCAGCCCTTCTTGGCAGTGAAGTCAACACACACAACACGCGAGATTCCAGTGGCCTCCTCGTCTCTGTAAATGTAGATGGATGTGGCAAGGATTCTTGTGATATGGGGAAGGGATCAAGACAAGTTTTTGATGACGTAGTGATGTCATAGATTACCCCTCACACACAACCCCTGGTTGTGTCACCCTGAGGCCTTCAGCATGCTGGGAAGGAAATTTATTCATAGTACTCAATAGTGCATACAATATAAAGGATGTTCGTTCTCACAATAATTCCTTTAAATTTAAACAGTAATATTCCAGCTGGAACTTGGCTTAGTGTTCAAGGGCTTGCCTTGCAAAGCCCTGGGTTCAAGCTCCACTACTACAAGCAATAATAAAATAATAACAATAACATTGAGTTTTTTCTCGTCAGTTTGGGAGGTGTTAAAAAAACCTTGTAGCCCCAGGCTGGCCTCAACTCACTTCAGTCCTCCTACCTCAAGCCTCCTGAGTGCTGGGATTAAAGGTGTGCGCCATCACACCTGGCTTATCCAGCATTTTTTTTTTAACCATTAATGCAGTTAATGTTAATTAATTAATTAATTAATTAATGCAGTTAAAGTTAACAGTTGCAGAGTGGAGTGTCTGTCATCGTCTCTTCTCTAGGACAGTCATCCTTTGTGCATCTGTATGAGCATACAGCTTTTCCTGAGATGGCATAAATAAACTCCTTAAAGTGGGGTTACTGCATACCTGCCATTTCTGTGTGTCATATTGTCACTTTGTCTCCTGTTCTATCATTACTAGGGAGCTTACTTGAGCTAGCACCTTTAGTATTGTCATTCATATATTGTGGGTCAGATTTTGCCCAGATTGTATTTTCCATATTCAGCTCCCACACCCCTCGGCCCTTTGCCCTTTTTCAATGTTGAGAATCAGGCCCAGGGACTTGGATATGTCAGCCATGTAGTCCACCACTGAGCTACATCCCTCAGGCTCCAGATTTCAGTTAATATACCCATTGCTATAACCTAAAGCTCTCAGTGGACTTCAGAATAATTCCATGTTTTAGTCCCCCTCCCTCTTTCCCAAGGACATTGGCATGTAAGCTAGGCATGATATGTTCCTATAATTCCAGCATTTAAGAGGTGGAGGCAAGCTGGGCATGTTAATCCCCGCACTCGGGAGGTAGAGGTAAGAGGATGGCCGTAAGTTCAAGGCCACCCTAAGACTACATAGTGAATTCCAGGTCAGCCTGGGCTAGAGTAGGGGGCTACTTCAGGGGGGAAAAAAGAAATAGAGGCAGGAAGATGAGGCGTTCTAGATTATCCTAGACTACGTGGCAAGTATATTGGTCAACTTCTCAGTACTGGGAACATGCTTGGCAAAAATCAGTTTAAGGGAAGGTTTATTTCAGCTTACAGTTCCAAAGGTTACAGTCCATCATGGCGTGGGAGCCCTAGGCAGCTGGTCACACTCAGTCTACAGTGAGGAGCAGAGCCATAAATGCTCCTGCCCAACCAACTCTTTCCTGTCTTATAGCCCATGGACTGGTGCTGCCTGAAGTTAAGGTGGATCTTCCTGTCTCGATTAATCCAATTTGAGATAATCACAGACGAGCACTGAGGCTGGCCTAATTCATATTATCCCTCACAGGTGGTTCTAGGTGCTATAAGGTGGATAGTCAATATAAATCATCACAAGTGAGCTAGAGGCCAGCCTGGGATAAATGAGACTGTATCTAGACAGACAGACACTCAATAGATAGATACCAGATAGAGTCAGAAACGTTGACATTTAATTGCATTAGATTAATGGGTAATTTTCATCTGCATCACACTAGATCCTTGGTGTCTTATGGTGATGTCTATGTCAATATGCAGACATTTGACCTTCCTTTCTCATCTTTCTGTCAGTCTTACATATTTCTTACAGACGCTCATTCACTTGGCACTGTCTCAATGTGACCTTCTTGTGGTCCAGGCTCACTGTGAAGCAGCACTAACTGGTAGTTCCCACATCAGGTAGCTGCATGCAGTGGGTGGATGTCATGATGAGAAGTAATGGGCCAATGCTTTCCTGAGGAAATATCAGAGCAGTTCTCAAACCCCAATAAAGGGGAAACCTAAATGCTTTTAGCAAGAAGGACTAACTCTGTGATAATGCCCTATAAAGGCCTTTTTTTCTTGACATTTCTGACTGGTTATCAGCATATATGCATCAGTGCTACTTGGTGTGTCTGGTTTATTTTCAGCCACTAAAGCTCTCATCCGTTCTAAGGATTTTTCAAGTTTTCTTAGATTTTTCTCATCTACAAATGATGGTCATGTTGTCTGCTACTTTTCCACATATCGCTGGTTGCAGTCACCTCTTTGCTGGGACAAAGCTTTGAACCAGAATCAGCTGATAGGAGGAAAGGGTTTATTTCACTTACAGTCTGAAGGGCAAGTTTTATCACGGCGTGGCAGAGCAGGAGTAGCTATGCAACTGAGATTTAAAGAGTTCTGGTAGTTTCATCGTGAAAGGCCTCCCGTAGCCTCACATGTTTGTGATTAAGCCTCATATTCAACACCCAGCTAGTTGCAATTTGAGGGGTAGAGCCTTGCTGGAGAAGGTATGTTGCTGGGGGTGGGCCCTAGGGCATTATAACCCAAGCTCCCATTGCCAGAGTGAGGTCACTCTCTTGCTTGGTTGGATTTTGTTTTGGTCTTTGAGACAGGGTCTCACTATGTAGACCAGGCTAGTCTTGAAATTGAGGTGATCCTGCTTCTGCTTCCCATGTGCTGTGCTTACAAGTGTGTGTGTGTCTGTGCGCGCTCGCGTGTGTGCGTGTTCTCCACCACACTCGACCTCTGCTTACTATTTTTAAAAACAGTGCAACTGGGCCTTCTTTTCTTTCTAATTTTATCTCACATACAAGGAATATTAACCTTTTGGGGGCCATGAATTCCTTTGAACAACTGCTTCCTGGGTCATTGTCCCTTAACATATAGGCTTTCTCTAGCCTGATTTCAACATGCTGTTTATGGCTGTCTCTGTTTCTATTGTTTCCAATAACTGCTTCATCACATGTAGGTTCTACCTACCCTCATATGCTAAATCTTATTTAAGTCAAGAACCTGTTTCTAGTGTCAACACGCTTTCTCCTCATCTGTCAGGTGATTCTGTTCTATGGTGGGTTGTTTTCTTGAGATTCCTCCTGTTGGGTAAAGTTGAGATACTTCTGGAAAAAGTCCTATGCCGCTAGATGATTTTCTGATATTCTTTTTTGGGGGGGTTTATTTGTGGGTGGGGGGTTTTGTTTTTCAAAGTATGGTCTCACTCTAGCCCACACTAACCTGGAATTCCCAATAAGTCTGGCCTCAGACTCATGGCAATGCAATCCTCCTACCTCAGCCTCCCAAGTCCTAGGATTAAAGTTGTGTGCCACCACACCTGGCAATTTTCTGATATTCTTATGAGGAAAATACAATTTTTTTTGTTTTTTTTTCTGAAAAAACAATTTTTAAAAAATTACTGTTTCATATATTTTGGAGTTTCGTTTTTCTGAGAAGTTGAGCTTTCCTAGAACAAATTAAAATTTTTAAAAAGTGTAACAAAACAGAACTCATCCAAAGCCTGGTCTTAGATTACACCAAACCCAAGTTTCTGATCAGACTCAACTGAAGCAGGAGAAGCAGTCCTGATGTGTCTTTACAGTTACCTTTCCTTCTTTTTTTTTTTTTTTTTGTTTTTCGAGGTAGGGTCTCACTCTAGCCCAGGCTGACCTGGAATTCACTCTGTAGTCTCAGGGTAGCCTTGAATTCACGCAATCCTCCGACCTCTGCCTCCCGAGTACTGGGATTAAAGGTGTGCGCCACCACGCTCAGCTCCTTCTTTTTTTTCTATCCAGGTCGAGGAACAAGTTAGCACCACAGAGAGAGTGTTCCAGGATAGACAGTACCAGATTGATGCTGCCATCGTCAGAATAATGAAGATGAGGAAGACTCTGGGTCATAATCTTCTAGTTTCTGAATTGTACAATCAGCTGAAGTTTCCAGTAAAGGTGAGTGTGCTGTGGGCACAGTTGGATGTGAAGTGCTGTGTTCACATCCTAGAGCATGTCCTAGCATTGAGTGGCCTTCGGAGACCTTGGGAGTAGAGAGAATGTACACTTGATGGCAAAAGCCCTGTGCTGGTGTTTCACCCCACTGTTGTACCTTCACATTTCTGGCACAAAACACCCAACCAAAAAACCGCTGGAAAGAATTTATTTTGACTTACAGCCTTGAGAGAAAAGTATGGTAGAGCAGAGGCTAGACATCACAGTCTTGCTGCAGCAGATAGAAAACAGCACAAGAGAGCCAGCCAAGCTCTGGCAAGGGTGAAGCTGGTCATGACATCCCAGAATTTGTCCCTAGGTACACACCTCCTGCAGCAAAGCACCTCCTGTATTGTCACCAGTTAGGACCAAGCATTGAAAAACAAGCAATTATGGGGGACATCTGACTCAAATCACCACAACCCTCATGGAGATCAGAGACCACGTGCCTTCTTAGCATGCTGCATACTCACTTCCAGGAGAGCAGAGGGATGGCTTTCTGGACACATGTTCCTCCTCCCAGTGAGAGGGAGGAAGTTAGCATCTTGAAGACGGGTGAAGGCCAGTGCCTAACCCTGTGCTCTCCACAGTGTTAGATGCAAGCTCATGAAATACTGTGTGTGTGTTGCTATCACAAGACAGGGCATGTTTGTCTCTTTGCAAATGAAGTGTGGCTGGCTGAAGTCCTATCCCTGCTGCTCTTACAGCTGACTGGGTTTTCAGCCAATCTTGTTAAATGCATGGCCTGTCATTAAGTAGAAGGGTTTGCTGTTTGGAAAATGGGATTTCCCCTCAGCAGAGGGGCCTTGCTCATCAGCCATCCTTGTTTGACCCAGACTTGCTTCCTAATGCAGTGTAGGTAGGTGGGTATGGTGCTTTTGTTGGGCAGGCACTCTACGAAGCTTGGAATTTTTTTTTAATAAAAACATTAAAGGAATTCAGTGAAAGGGGATTCAGGAAGGGGGGAAGAGGGAGGTGATGAGAGGGAATTCTGATCATAGCATATTGTTCAAACAAACATATATAGAGGGTGTCAAAATCTTTTTTAAAAAATAGAAATAAAAGCCAGGCGTGGTGGTGCATGCCTTTAATCCCAGCACTCGGGAGTCAGAGGTAGGAGGATTGCCGTGAGTTCAAGGCCACCCTGTGACTACATAGTGAATTCCAGGTCAGCCTGGACTAGAGTGAGACCCTGCCTCGAAAAACCGGAAAAAAAAAAAAAAAAGCTTCTGTGCAGACAAACATACCATACTCAGAGCCAATAGACCACCATCAAACTGGGAGATGATTTTTGCCAGCTATAGCACAGACAGAGGTCTAATTCCTAGAACTTACAAAGAACTTAAAAAATAAATAATAAAAAATCAAACAATCCCCCTTACAAAATGGGGCATTGATCTCAACAGAGAATTCACAGAGGAG
>PVHP010010861.1:0-46554 GCA_004024765.1 Zapus hudsonius | reverse complement strand
TCAGGGGATCTTTGAACCTTACAGCTTCCACACTCCTCCCCAAACCCTGCGGCCAAAATATGCTCCTAATCTAATTCCTTACCTAGTCTCTGTACTACTTTGTTCTTGTTTGTTTCTTTGTTTTTATTTCATTTTTGTTCTGTTTTGTTTTGTTTTAAGGCAAGGCCTCACTCTGATATAGTTTGACCAGGAACTAAGTTTGTAGTAGAAGCTGGCCTTGAACTCACAGTTATCCTCCTGCTTCAGTCTCCCAAGTGCTGGTATTAAAAACATGTGCCAGAACATCTGAGCATCTGTGCTGTTTCAGCAATGAAGGACTCTTTGTGTGTCTTCTCCTACGCTCTCCTTGACACTGTGGACTCTCCTATTGTGTCTTGTCTCCAAAGTTGTACACAACAGCATGCTTCGGTACTATGGAGAATGAGTAGAAGGAAGAAGGGTCCAGCTAACAGATTCTGTGTTCTCAGAGCTCAATTCTCTCCCTGACTATCAGGACATAGTCCTAAACTGCTGGCAACTTGTGTCCTTTGTTGAAATCCTTCTTAGTTAAGTCGGATTCTCAGAAGGGCAAGTCAAAAACCACTCCATGTTACAAAGCTTACTCACAAGGTTTACTTGTCCAGAGATAAAATTAGCATAATAAAGCTTGATTTACACATGTCATGATTGTTTTTCCACTTAAGAAACATAAACTACATTGAAAATAGCCTCAGAAAACATGTTTCTGCATTTTCTAGTAATTAATTTTCCCTGTAGCAGCTTAGGTCAAATTCCAAGCATTACTTTTATATATTTTTCCCCTTATGAGTGGAAATTTAAATCACTGTTTGACTTTATTTGCTCTTTGTCATAAGATGTTCTTCCTAACACAGGCAACTTGCCTTACAAGCACACAGATTTAATCATTTTAACTCCCAGCATAAATTAATATCTAGGACATGTCAACTGAAAATCTTTGCTATTTCCGAAAGCTGCAGGTGCTATGAAATACAGCCAACTGGAATTCATCTTCCAAGAATGCTGAGGATGACAAAATCTTGCAAGGATGACTTCCAGAAATGTTTAAAAACCAGATAATAAAAGATACACTTATAAGTACAACTGAAGTTTAAATGTCATGAACTCACTTTTTAGCCATAAACAACACAAAATGTTCCAAAGACATTTGCACTCATCTATATTTTCACTGGTAATTATCTTACCAAGAAGAAAATTTGGAAAGAAAATATTTGAAATCTGTTATCAGGCATCTGACCATCTAGGTAGAGATTTACAAAGCTCCACTTCCTATATATCCCAATTCAACCAGTTCAAACTATGAAATAACATGCTATTTTTATTAGAACATCAAGTTTAAACACTTTATTTTATTTCAATTTTGCCTTCACCTATGCCAAATGCCTGTTGGAAGATAGATGTGAATAAAACTACACAGAGTATTTGAAGACCCAGGGTACATTTATCTTTGCCTATCACAAGACATCACTGAACTATTTATAATATACAATGTTTGAGACACTTTGTATAGTTTCTTTGTCAAACAGATCTTAACTGAACACTATCTACTTTGATGATATTCTTTGGACAACATTGGCCTGTAAACTTTTTTCACTACTTTCTAAACTGTTCTTGTTTTTTATTCAATTACGAAAAATTTTATATAACAGATAAGAACTAATGTTTTCAGAATTATCAGCTATTATTTAGTTCAATCATGCAACAATGACAATATATTTTTCACATTACTCTAAGTCCAAATATAGAAAAATGAATTTATTATATATTATAATACTTTTATCTTTATATAAACATATAATTTAATGTTATATCAACAAATTTGAAAATATAGTTAGTAAAAAAGAGACTGAAGTCAAACCTGTGATTTTAATTACTTTTGGATTTTATAATGTCTATGTGGAAATTATTTTTATTGTTTTAAACATTTATATATTTCTAAATATCTTTATTATGCATAATTATTTACATTGTATGATCAAATCTTGTGAATGTGTCACAGTTTCCCTTCTCTCTGTCCCCTACCCACTAGGGTCCTTCCTCTGTGCACATACTGTATCTGTCCATAGGTAACTGGTAAACATATTTTTTGAAAATTATATTGCTTTTTCTGTTACCAAACTGCATGACCATAATATTGTGTGATCAAAATTAAGAAATAAACAGTGATATGATATTAATTAATGTAATTATACAAATCCTTAAACAAAATTGTATAATAATGTAATTATACAAATCCTTATACAAATTAACTGGTTGTCCCACTGATTTCTTTTTACTAGACTTATATCTAACTCGAGATCTGAAGGCACATTTCACTTCTAGTGTTCCCTAGTCTCCTGGAGCCCGAGTTATACTTTTGGCAAGAGTACCACAAATACGGTCTGCTTCCTACTCAATGCATCAAACTGGGAACATGATGACATGTCTCATTAGAGGTGATACTAACTTTGATACTTTTTGTGAAAACGAGGCCTGTCAATTGTATTCCCCTTAACATAACTATCTGCACTTTATTTCATAAATTTCCTATTAGCAGATGCTTTCAACCTTTAAAAATACTGTATTTCTTTTAATAGTCCCCACAGCTAATTTGATCAAATGCTGGTACTTTACTACAATAATTACAGTGCCTGCAAGACTGTAGTTTTTCATTTCTACTCTTCTCTACTTACATATTGCAATTCTAATATCAAAAAAATGCTTACAATTCTCTGACTATATATGTATCATTTTATCTGCTAAACTCATGGATATTGATACTGAAGTATTGTCTATGAAATGTCAATGTCTTATTTAGCTAAAACTAGCCCAGATGTAGCCACTGGCAGCTGTTTGAAGTTGGGTCCAGGGCTCCTTACACATGCCCCATCATTCTTGGGGACTTTCCTACTTTCTGGAAGTATATGATGGGTGTCTGTGGCACCTTGAGTTTTTTCTTTGCCTCAGACACAGAAGTGTCCACTTACCCTTTTGTAAAATGCTATTTATGATTGGCTATCTCCACACTAGATTTGTGTTTTTCTACTTGAGTGTTGTTCCTTTCAGATATAGACATCTAGGTCTACATCTACCAATCCGTGTACATTCAGAAAACTGTAAGACCCATCTTTGCCAGTTTCAGCAAAGAGCAGAATCTTGACATACTGGGCTAGCATTCCCCCCCCCCTTGTGAACGTTTTAAATGCTTGCTCTATAGTTAAAATCATGCCAGTGAAATAATGTTGCCTCTATCATTAAACATAATTTAACACATTTTGAGGAAAAGAAAAATGAGTGGACACAATGTCTGTCACACTTTCCACTCTGAACTTTTGTCTTGATGTTCCAAGATTCCTTCTTTGCATTTCCCTTCTATTTCAAGGCCACTTTCTTGCTACTCTTTTACAATTAAGGGAAATCAATCAACAACTTCCTTGTATTTGAGAGGACCATGGTTTTTCTGGCTTCTCAAGAGCGTTTTCTGGACTCGTGGTTAAAAATCTTTTCTGTCATTGGAAAATGCTGAGACACTGGTTTCTGACGCCCATGGTCTGTGTTAAAAAGTTGGTAGTCATTCACACTGTTTCTCTAGATAATGGGGTTTTCCCAAGAATTTCAACATTTATTCATTTTTCTTTGTCTTCAGTTTTCATAAAGTTAGGTTGTGATGCCTTTGGGTGTGAATTTCTTTTGGTTTCTCTTGTCTGGTATTCATTCAGTTTTGGGGCCATTTTAAAAGCTTTCCCCTCTTGCTGTTTTGAGAATTTCTAAGATCAATCCTACTTGGTCTTTTCTTTGTAGCAATCCAATAAAAGTGATGATAGAACTTTTGTTAACAGTTCCATACTTACTTGGGATTTTGAAAACTTTTTTCGACCTATTTTTACTCCATTGTACAGATTTAGTTTCTATTATTCCACCTTGAAGTTCATTTATTTATTTTCTTATTTATACTGTGTGGTATACCATATTGAATCAAGGACCTCATACATGCTATGCAAACATTTAGATATGTGTGATGATTGCTTTAATACATTTTTCAGATAATTCTAACATTTCTGTCATCTTCATATTGACACTCACTTCTTGTGTTTTATCATTTGGCTTGAAATCTTTTCATTTCCTCATAGGTTAAGGGGTTTTTTTAATGTAATTATGCCCTTGATTGTTTTATGACTCACTGGATCTTATTCAATCATTTATTTTAAATTGGTTCTTTGGTGGCTAATGTAAAGAGAAGCAGGGATGTTTTTTTTTCTGGTTTAGAAATATGGACTTCTCATTCAGAAAACATTACAAATGAACTTGTTGGTGGTTCTTTATTACTTCTAAATGAGGGGATAACTCTTGCTACCAACTAGGCAGTCATTGATATCTCTGAGGTTTAATCAGGAGGGTTTTTACATTATTATTACTGCTTCCTATTGGGCTGCCATTGACACCATGGGGAGGGCATCATTATGTTATGATATGTGCCCAAGCTCTTTTATCATTGTGGGATTCTCTGAATGTTTTAAGTCAGTTCATATCTTCCTCTGCCATAAACCTCCAATTAGGAAATTGAGTAATGTCTTTTGGGGAATCTGGACTATTAAAAAAATGACTTGCAAACACTGTTTTAGTTGATCTTTGGTCACAATGATAAAATATCTGAGAGAAACAAACGGAGAAAGGATTTGTTTCTGCTCACATTTTCAGAGCTTTCTACCATAGTTGGTTGGGTCCCTTGCTTTGAGCTTGCAGGGTGCCAGTGTAATATGGTAGTGAACACAAAGAAGAGGCTATTCACCTTAGGTCAGCTGAGAGTGTAAGGGAAGGGCTTGGGATATTATTTACCCTAGTGACCTATTTCAAGTTCCTAAGTATCATTCCTAGGGATGAAGCTTTTGAGTGGCATTCCAGATCTAAATTACAACAAATGCCAATATATGTGGATATTGTAAGTAAATGTGCTCATTCTCTTATCCACACACAAAGCCACCTGTGAAATGTCCTTTCCACACCATAAACTAATACATATGTTTCAATGAACATTTCTGCACCTCATTCTTAAATGTGCATCAACACAGAAGAGTCAATAGACATTCAAACTCATGATAGAGGACACTAATGGTAATAGGAGGAGAAACATGAAAATTGGGGAAGTAGATCAATTCTTGGAACAGAAGAAAACAGCAAAAATGAAGTGAATTTTAAATTCTTGGTGAAATTATGAAAAATTTGAGTGTCATAAAAAGAAAACCTTCATCTCTTACATTAGAAAATAAGTAGAAAGGATTTTTTATTATTCATATTAGAAATCAGGTGAGACAGAGATATGTAAAGGTAAGAAAACATAAGAAAATTATAAATACATCACAAAGTATTTAAAAATCCATCAATAAGAAAATCCAAAGACAGGAAAAATGAATTTATTAAAGTATTCAAGGAAAATGTACAAAGCTAAAGCTTTTTGTTTTTAAACCCAAAGGGCGAATAAAATACTCACAATAATAAATGGAAAAAATAGTCACACAGCCACACAGGCAAAAGCTCTCAAACCCCAAGTGAAAACAACAGGTTGCAAAGGCTTCCAAAAGAGGAGATTACAAGCAAGGAGGCAGACTGGCTATGATGTTGAATTTCTCAGTAACACTAGATGGCACGTGAAAATGAAGCATGCCCAACATCCTGAGGAGAAGCCATTTCCAATGTCAGCTTCAGCACTCCATCACACTATTGATCAATCTCAAGTATAGATTAGGTTCAGACAGGTCAGCTACACAAAAAAAAATCTTCTCACTTACACTTACACTCTTTAAAAGAAAACTAAAAGAAGGCCCACTCCCAAGAGTATTGAACCAAGAAAGAAGTCATGGCTTTCAGGAAAGAGGAGAGTCAATACAGGAAAGAGACAATGATTTATGGTAAAGCTTCATAGTAATAGCCTTTCCAGCTATGTTCAGAAAGAGACCAGACAGGAAAACACACACACACACACACACAATCTCTCTCTCCCCCTTTTCTCTCTCTCTCTTTCTCTCTCTCCTTCATAGATTTAGAGGTTTTGTTTCTGTAGTGGAGAATCTGTTGATAAATTAGTGAATTAAATAAAGAGAATATCTAGCAGAAAAAAGAGAAAGTCATTTGCTTCAGAGAAATCACAGTCTATAGACACAATTCAAGAAAAAGTATTGTGCTTCAAGACACAGTTTTGAACAATATAACTATAGCTTTAAAATATAAGTGATAAATATTGATCAAACCAAAATTGTTACATAGCAACCTAAAGAGAACTGACATTGAAATGTGTGTTAGAGGGAAAGGTAAGATAAACTTTATTTTTCATAATGGGAATTTAGTAGTTAATATGCAAAATGAAAACTCAAAAGATTGCAGCTTAAATGTATCATATTTAAAGTAAATGCTAAAAGAAATCATTAAATTAACATGTAATGGACTTTATAGTTAATAAACTCAGTACATTGTAAAGACAGTAGAAGAAAATGCCATGGTACATTTTAATATTTATTGAGTTCTTTAGGCATTAAAATTGGCATGTATCAATTAGATAAAAGTAAAATTCCCATTTAAAAATACTTTATCCTATGTCACACAAAATGGCATCAACCAATGATGGGCAATATATATATATATATATATATATATACTTGTGTCCCTCAGTTTGAATTTTTTATTGCCTAATGGCACTACAGCCATTGTAATAACATGGTATAATACATTATATATGTGTCTGTGATAATGTTGTTTTAAGTAAGCCAACTGCACCTATTTTAGAAAAATATAGCATATGAAACCACATAAAGAACAAAATAGTTGATAATAATAACAGTGACTGCTGTTGACGTAAACTTTTACTGTTTATATATACACTCCTACTTATTAAAATTTACAGTAAATCATAAAGTAATAAATGAGAATTATTGTGTTAAGCTAGCAGTATCTCTCATGTTTATCATGTTCTGTGATTGCTTCCAAGCTATGTTTAAGAGACTGACCTATACATCATGTATTCTTGAGGTCATAGCTTTTATGGAGTTCACACAATGATGATATCATTTAAAAACTCTTTCTATAATGTACTGTTTTATGTAAGCAGCACATGATTCTAGAAGAGAATAATATGCATCAATTTCACAGAAAAATGACATGAGAATGCAAAAATTAAAATGCAGCAAGCAAATAGCAAATGTGTATTTGAAAACTTATACAGTGTTTTAAAGATTAATACATGTCTATTGAAACAGGAAGGGGGCTGGAGAGATGGCTCAGCAGTTAAGGCACTTGCCTCTAAAGCATAACTACCTGGGTTTAATTGCCCAGTGCCAGAGACACAAAGTGGAGCATACATCTGGAATTTCTTTGCAGTGGCTGGAGGCCCTGATATGACCATTCTCTCTGTCTCTCTATACTTGCAAATAAATAAATAAAAATATTTTTCAAAAGACAAAAACAAGCAAGAAGAGATTTTGATATTGATTTGGTTTAAAACTGATTCTTTGAATTGTCCATCTATTTCTTTGATAATCTAATTTCTGCATTCAGGAGAGTTGCCAGGGAATTGCTCAGATGTTTGAACTGTCCATATGGAGTTCTGTCCTTCCAGGCACTTAAGAGATTTCCACCGAAGTGTGAGTTCACAACCCTTGGGGAGAAGGGAGGTCAGATGAGTTCTGATTCATGCTTGCTTGAGTAGCTGTGAAAGCAGCAGTGTGAGTTGCAGCATCTGGGTGGGAGGAAGACAGCTAAATCAGGGAATTGCTGACATCTTTTTATTCCCATTTCTTTTGAAAAAAAAAAAATCTACTGGAGGGTCTGAGGAATGGCTACCTGGTAAAAGGCACTTGCTCTCCAGGACCAGGTTTGATTCTCTAGTATTCACGTAAAGCCAGATGCACAAAGTGGCACACGCATCAGCTGCAAGAGACCATGGCAGGCTCGCTGCTTGCAAAAAAATAAAAATTTTTCAAAAAGGCATATTGGATGCTGAGAAACACCTGATTTCACTAATATAAGTTAAAAATAAAATTATAATATGAGTGTATCAGTTACCTTTCTTGTTGCTGGAACAAAACACTTGACAAAAATCAGTTTAAGGGAAGAAGGATTTATTGAAGTTTATTGTTTGAAGTTATCGTATGTCACCTGGGGAAGGCTTGCCAGCAGGAGTTTGAGGCAACAGGTCACATTCAGTCCACAATGCAGAAGAGGTCATTAATACTGGTGCTCATCTACCTCTCTCCCTCTTTTCTTCTTATGTCATCTGGTTCCCTGGCTCATGGAGAGGTTCACCCCACAGTTAAAGCGGGTCTTTCCATATCCATTAACCCAAACACTCATGATAATTCTTCACAGTGCTACTCAGAGGCTACCCTGACCTAGGGAATCCCTGAAAGGTGATTCTAGGTTCTGCCAAGTTGAAAACCAATATAAACCATAATAATGAGTGATAAAATTGTTTATATTAGCAAATATTTAATTGTACTCATTTGTATGTTTCTTTGCCCACTCAATACCCCACCCACTCAACCCTCCTCTACAAATGTCCATGGCGTTCTTGCTCTTTCTGATCCTCTTCCATTCACATCCATTATCTATCTCCAACCAGGAAAATCTGCAATTGCAACTTAGTAGATATTATACTCTTTTGTCCAATGTAATATTGGACACATATGTATATATGTAATTCAGCATCTCTTTCAACTTCTGTGTGTTAATACAAATATATAAAGAAATTTTTTTCATAACTTATGTGAATTTGCTCTATTTTTTCCATTTGTTACTAGCTCATTTAAAACCTCTAAATCATATAAATTGTTTTCTAAGTGACTACATTGTAGTTCTTGATGCAAACAATTTTTATAATTAGTTTCCTTTTGATGTTCATTCATTTTATGTACTGTTTTATCCTTTAAAAGATAGAAATAAGTCTTAATACTCATTCACCATGACTCAGGGAACTGAGCGGAAGAGGGGCAGAAAGATTGTAAGAGCCATGGTGGAGGAGAATTTCCAGAGATATGGCCTCCCTCAGTAACAACATACAAAGGGGGGTGGAACCAGGTTGACTCCTAGGCTATCCATAACTCCCTACCCCATGGACTGACCCAGTTTGCCCAAGGAGGATACCCAATGGATGAGGGACAGGACAGAGGGAAATTGGGATTGGAGGATACCAGCATATTATTTGCTCATGCAGCATATACAGTTATAGATAATAAATTTATAATAATAAAAAAGAAACAACTACAGGAAAAATAAAAGAATTAAAACAACATTTTATTGCTAATATCATTAGTACTGCATCCTAATTCAATTAAGTTATTTAAATTAGATTAAATTGAATTTACTACTGAAGTACCATTTTAATATTTATCGGGCTAATTCTCTCTCTCTCTCTCTCTCTCTCTCTCTCTCTCTCTCTCTCTCGTAAATAAATAGATGAACCTTCCTCTGGGGATGAGAAGAAAGACTTCTTTTTTTCATGTGTATGTGTGTGTGGTGTGTGCATGTATATACAGATCTGTATGTTTGTGGACACATGCATGTGAAGGCCACAGAAGATGTCGAGTGTCTTCCCTGATCTGTCTCCTCTTTACTTACTGAGTAAGGGTCTCTTACTAGAACCCAGAGCTCACTGTTTTGCTTGTCTAGCTAGCCAGCTTGTCCTAAGAATCCTTCATCTCTGCCTCTTCAGGACTGGGATTATGGGCAGGCCTTCATGTTTGTGCATGTATATGCTGGAGATGCGAACTCTTGAACTCACATGTGCATGACAAGTGATTTAACCACTGAGTCATCTCCTCCCCCTTGAGAAGAAAGAACTTCAACTTAACAAAATCAGTAAATGCTTATAGCATACCTGGGGAAATACAGACCAAAAAGAAAACACACAGAGAACGGCTATCAAAACTGCTTCAGTAAAGAGGGGGTACAGAGGCGCATCTCCTGAGCCCTCTGCTCAAGCTCCTTTCTGTGGATACCTTCAGAATAAGGATTTCTAAAACATGAGCTTGGTGATATCAAACATTTTACTCTAATAATGCTTCTAGAAAAAGTCCAGCTAGTCCTAACCGTTTTCCTCCCCTCTCCCTTCTCCTTGCTTCCTTCCACTTTTCTACAGATACTCTCTCCTTTGTTAAATTCCCTCTTCTTCCCTTGATTTTCCTCCATCATCTCTATTTTTTAACTTCTCCTCCTTCTTATGATGTTTCTGGATTCATGTTCTTCATCTTTTTCATATAATCTTAACCTTACCTTTTTACTAAAAGAAAGGATATTTTAAACTTCTTTCTCACAAAAATAAGTTTTAGAGATTAAAATGTCTCAAATTCTAAGTGATCAATGCTTAATGTACTCCTGATATATAAATTGCTAAACAGTTATATCTTAATAATCACTAAATCCTTCTCAAGGAAAATGAGCATTACATATACCTGCTCTTGGCAGTCAAAAATGTGATAATTTATCAGCTGATGGAAAATGAAAGAAGGAAATGCTAAAATTGAAATCAACAAGGTGTTATATTATAGAGATATATTGATAATGAGTTTTCCAAGCCAAAATAAGGCCCCAAGAGTTTTGGCATCTCTGAATGCCAAGAAGGTATTATGAAGAAATGAATAGTGATGAAAAGAAAACAAGAGGAATGAAGGAAGTTATAAGGTATCGAAACATGGAAAAAAATGATTGTGTTGTGCAGAGGACCCTGTGATCTACAAATTGGCCAGCCAGACAGGATTTGCTCACGGGTGCAATGGTGGCCTGAATGCTATGGGGTAACCAAGTGCTCTCTGATTGGTTTGCAGATCCTCTCCGTGAAAGAGAATTCATGTGTGGCTTGAAAACCTAGTCAAAAGCCTTTAGAGCAGAGAAAGCTATAAGCCCCCGGGGAAAGCAACTACTGTTGTTTGGCTCATTGGATATGTTTTGCCCATCAAATTATCCCTAAGTACTCTAAGTATTCCTATTTATGCCCATAAATTACTGCTGGCCTCACCTTTGGTCAGAGAAGCTTATTTTTATGGATACTGGTAACTACTAGAGAGATGAAAAACTCATCAAAGTACTGAGAATAAGTGACAGGCGGGACTAACTGAGTCTTCTCAATCATGTTCTTTAAGCCTCAGGGAACATTACAGAAAAGAGGGCAGAAAGAATGTAAGAGCCAGAGGATGGAGAGGAACATGGAACTCTGTCTTCTGGACATAAAGTGACCCATTGCATTCAAGGACAGTGGCTATCATTTCCTGAACAATAATGAGCCCATCAACATTCCATCATGTAGGATAGAGAAGAACAATAAGAAAAATACAAATAGAAGAACGACTACTTGGGAAAAAAGGAGGGGTATGGAGCAGGGGATACAATAGAAAATGGTAGGAGTGGATTTGATTAAAAACACATTATATATATGCATGAAATTTATATCTATACATATATATACATACACAAGCTTACTTATGTACATATACATACATATACAGGCAAAGAGAAAGAAGACAGTCAAACTGAAAGAATGGGCACACTAGGGCCTCCAGCCACTGCTTAACAAACTCCAGTTGCATTCGCTCCTTTGTGCATCTGGCTTTACTTGAGTACTAGGGAATCGAACCCAGGTCATCAGGCTTTGCAGGCAAGTGCCTTAACCACTAAGTCATCTCTCCAGCTCACATGCATGAAAATTTAACAAAAAGTTAAAAAGAAATCTGGGTTGTAATAAAGCATGAGGTAAAACACAGATTTAATGAGAAAGAGCTGAGGAAGAGCAGATGGTGGCCACTGAGCTGGGTGAGAAGCCTTCTACAGGACACTAAGTGTGGAATTTTTATACATGTTGACTGTTATTGTGTTCAAAAAATGAGCCATATTACTTCAAAATGCAACTTTGGAGCAAAAATTATAACATGATGAAATTACAAAATTTCCAATTAGAAGCTTTGGTCAATACTTGACTAAGAATGAGAATTTATGGCCTGGAGGTGTTTTTAACAAGACTGTTTTCTGTGTGGGGAACTATTGATGTGTGGATTTTGCTAATAATGGGTCCTTGAATGGTCCATGCATGAGTCAATAAGATTTCTTAATGTGTACTCTTAATGGACCATTTACTTTCTATTTTGAGGGGGCAATCAAGGCTGCATTATTTATTAAGTTATATATTGGATTTAGAATAAGGCTCTCAAAGTCTAGGCTATGTGTGGCGTTTATTGAGTGCCTACTCTTCCAAACTCTTAAGTGTAATGTGCTCATGGCCTTGTCCTTCCTTGCTAATAGCATGATTATATACTGTTTTTAATATACTTATTATTTTTCTATTTGATAATATAATTCTTTAATGGCCATGTGGGAATCTCCATACAGCTAGTTAAATGTGGAAAAACTCTTAAAGGGAGCAATGTGGGCGAGCTTTTTCTTTTCTCCCTTGAGCCACAAGAGGCTGTAAACTTCTTTTCTTTCTGTTAAAACTCATTTCCCTTCCTGGTTCTCACTTTGTCTAACATTTTATTATAATGTTCCTGGAATCTATTTTGTAGATGTTTTTGGCTACAGATATGTATTGCAGTTTCCATTAATTGTTTTCACTTAGTGAACTCTATGCCTTCAAAAACAACAATACTAAATCTTTTGTATTATAAGTGCATATCATTTTATACAAAATAGGTTAGTATGAAACCATAAAGGAAATAAAAATCAAATTTCATAGTCTTGGGGATACTTGATGTTTATATTTTTCATTTTTCAGAACTGTGAGCTAGGTTTTGTAGGCCAGAAACTGTCACAAAAATGAATCTTCAGCTTTCCTTTGGAGTATGTCTTCTGGGAAGCATTTACCAACACTTTTCGTCTCCCATCCAATTCCTACTTCCAACCCACTTGCAGATGTTGTGCCTGGAAGCATTTTGCTGTTGACTTGTATTTCCTCTGTTTCCCATACCTTTTGCTTATCATCAATCAAGTTATTAGCAAATCCTCTGTCTACTTTGCTAAGCTGAAATTCAGTAAGTGCATTTAAAGCTCATGGAGTCTAATTAGAAAGATAAACATATTTTGTCTGAATCCATTAAGAAGTAATTACTGGGCTAGAGAGATGGGTCAGTGGTAGAGGTGCTTGCCGGTAAAGCCTAAAAACCCAGGTTCACTTCCCCAGCACCCATATAAAGGCAGATGTCCTAATGCTCTTTATGTAGAACTATTCAGGAGCAAGGATGGCATTGTTTTGGTTTTTTGGTGGGAGAAGGAGAAGGGCATTTTCGTTCTTGGCTTATATGGAAGGTTTCCTCATTGACATTGGCTACTAGTTCAGAAGTTCACAGCCAGTCTTTGCCCTACAGATGCACAGCCCTTCACTTTATACTATCTGTTTTGGGGTGCCTCTTGTCTTTGCTGGAGTAGCCACTCTCTTTTTGTAGGGGCTTCTCCTGTTCTTATAATCCTTTGCTTCCCAGGATGTGCATTCTTTTTTTTCCAATGCCATTTATTTTGAAATATCCTGCGTACTTTGTGTATGGTAAAAACATAACGAAAGAAAATGGTGATAGAAAATCTTCAGACACAACAAACTTAAACATAAATATGTATTCTGCCAAAAAGGAACAGCAGAAAAAAGCCCACAGTGAGCCTGATTAAATTCTTTATTCAATTATGTCATTGTTTTGCAGTAGTCACAATTAATAATGTAAGATAACAGTCAAATAGTGACGAGATAACAGTCTACTAGAGCAAAAATGATACTTTGAATCATGCATAGATTTTAGTTAAACTCAGGCTCTCAATGAATCATGATTATGTTCTGGCCTTCATTTATATGGTTTTCTCATGGATTTTTCTGAGAAGAATGTATATTTTTTAATGCACCAGTCTAAGAGAAAAATATAAATCAATTAAAATATCTATTCTCTTTATTTATGACTAAATAGATTAAATAAAATTTGATTGAAAAGCAAATACCTCTCTTTCCTCTTAATTCTTTTCTCTTTATTATTTTTTTATACAGGGGCATTCCAGAGAAAGACAAGAACTGTAGGGGTTACATATGTTTCTCAACTGCTTTCATTTTTTAACTTTTAGAACTCAGTATTTTTTCCTGATCCTTTTTTGTAACCATTAGATAAATAATATGATTTAACTACATAGCTAAGGGTTGAATTTAAGCAAAAGTCTTCAAGTTCAATGGCCATAAAATGCAAACAATTATAGTGTGTGGTAAATCCTACAAGAAAAGTGCATGTGTGGCATTGTGTATGGGTAGGAGGAGAAGAAATCAATTGATGTTCTAGGATACTAAAGGAGAATTCTCAAAGAAGACACTGAACACATTCATGGAATAAAATTCATTTTTTAAAGGCAAGAGAGAAAAATTATATTCAAGAGCATAAAGTGAAAAAAAGCCCTGTTTTTCTTAAGCCTGGACAGTAGCATCCAGTGTTGGAGTATAGAGAGGAAAAAGGAAGGAAGCAAGCCTGAGAGGAGAGGAAGGCAGAACTGGGATAATGTCACACAAAGCTGGTGAGCAGCCAGTGGGGTGCTCACATATGACAAGTTTGCATGTGGGGAGCATCCCCACAGTGTGAGGATAGACTGAAGAGGACAAGACAAAGCAAATACATAGAGAACTACTTTAAAATATTTGTATTTATTTATAATGGAGGAGAGAATGGAGAAAGAGAATGGGCGGGCCAAGGTCTCCAGCCACTGCAAACAAAGTCCAGAAGGATGAGACACCTTGTGCATCTGTCTTTCCGTGGGTGCTGAGCCATAGAACGCAGGCCAGCTCATTTTGCAAACAAGCCATTTAGCGCTCCAGCCTGAGAGCTACTTTTATTGTAATAGTTTGTACAAAGGAAGATAGAGGCTTGAACTGAAGCATAAAGAAATAATGAAAAATTCTGGAGGGCTACTGTGATGGTTAAGTTTTGTTGTCAACTTGACCTTTCAAGTAATCTTGGGTGGGTCTCTGAGGATGTTCACAGGAAGGCAGCCTCTCAGTAGGAGGCAGGATGTAAGGAAGCTCAAAGGAGGTAGAAGTAAACATCCTTTCCTGTGTGCGTAGTGAAGGAAGGAAATTCCAGAGACTCAGGAAGCCATTAAGTCTGGGATAGAACTGCAAGACCTCACCCTAGAGCTATATAAAGGTGAAAGAATTCTCTCCTTGCCCTCTTGTCTGTTTGCTATTGTGTGTGTGGTGTAGGTGATGGGTTTTTCTCTCTACTTGGACCTGTGAAAGAGGGCCAGACTCTTTCAGCTTTATGAGTCTTCCCCTGGATCAGTAGCATGAATACTTTCCTCCCCAAAACTGTGCCTGGCTTGGAGATTCATCCCAGCAGTGTGTGCTTGGCTTCAATAGCTACATAAAAAGTAGAATTGGTCAGAACTTTGTGAGAGAGAGAGAATAATTATGAAAAATGAAACCCCTCTCCCCAGGCTGAAGAAAACACATGTTAAGATGAAATAAATCTTCTTTAGGCAATGTCTTTGTAAATAATATTAATGAAGAAAGTTAAAAAGGGCTTTTTTGGGCATTTGAAATCTAGGCTCCATGGGCTAACTATAGTATTTTACTTTTCCAATATATGTATTCCACACATGTGTTACATGTGTATTATATATTATAGATATGCACAGATGTTGGAAGAAAATTCCAGAAAGACACTTAGTGGCCAAGAAAAGTTATATAATTGAGATACAATGATTACACATTGCTCTATTACATACATTTCCATTTCTTTGTAATTCTAAACTTGCAGGTGTAAGTCAGCTTTCTGTTACTATGACAAAATGCTTGAAAACAAATCAGATTCAAGGAGAAAAGATTTCCATTGATTTGCAGTGTCAGACTAGCCAGACCATGGGGAGCTGACCCTATCGCTTTGAGCCACAATGAGGCTTCATATCATGGTGGCGAGGACAGAGTAAACTACCTTATGGTCACCAGAGAGTATAGAGAAATGGCAGAGGGGACTAGGAATGAGGTATGTCCTTTTATCACACACACCAATGTTCTGCTTCTTCCATAAACCCTGACTCTTAGAGTTTCTACCACCTCCCAATAATGTCCTCAGCTACCAACTGGGTCTGCAGCACATGGCTTTTGAGGAACATTTCAGATCCTTAGTGGAACAGCACGCACACTAAAAATGTGTCCGTGTATTTTATTTGTAGCAAATTTAGTAATTGGTAAAATCCATCAAATGTTATGGTAACAAATACATTTTGCCTCTAAAAAGGCAATTAAAATTCCAAATTATGAAAACATTTTGATATCAAATGGTGAATTGGATATTGAACTGTTTGGGGATTTGTTGTGGTCAGCTTTCTAGTTGCTGTGCAGAAAGAAACCAAACAAAAGTGGCTTGTGGAGGAATGGGTTTATAAGGCTTATGGACTTGAGGGGAGACTCCATCCTGGCAGGGAAATGATGGCATGAGCAGAGGGGTGGACATCACCTCCGCCACAGCACTGGAAACTGTGGCAGGAAGGTGTGCCAAACACTGTCAAGGGGAAGCTGGATTATAACCCCATAAACCCACCCCCAACAACACAGCTCCATTGAGGTTGTAAAATCCAAACTGCCATCAGCTGAGGATTGATTACCCAGAACACATTCATTTGTTTGTGGGGAACACCTGGATCAAACCATGACAGTCCGCCCCTGGTCCCCACAAACTAATAATCATACATGATTTAAATACAATGTGTTTAGCTCAACTCTTAAGTCCCCACAGCTTTCAACTGAGCCATAATACCAAAAATAAACCTGTAATGTCACAGAACATACACACTGCAAAACATGAGGCACAGCAAAAACAGATTCAACCAATACAAGATTTAAAACAAGCAGGGCAACATAAATCTCTTAACTCCAAGTTCAATGATTCTAACCAATAACAAGTCTCTTGGAGGTTCAATTCTGCCCCTCCAGCTCTGCTACTCACAGTCCGGGAAAATTTCATCCAGTGCTGGCAGCTCCCCTTGGCACCCATCCATAGTCCTGGAATTCTTTGGGTCTCTATTGCAACCCACAGTTCATCCTCATGGCTTCATAGGGGCTCCATGCAGACAACCTAGCAAACCTGCTTCACACGCCAATTGCCATTTTTCAAAAACAAAACTGTGTTGCAAATCCAATGATCCTCTCTTCTGGCATTTGTAAAACTCCACAGAACCAGGTGGGCTACCAACTTTTTAATCGAGGGGGGAACATAGCATTCAGGCCCCTTACTTCAAAGAGTCTGCATTCTTCCTACTGTTCCAATGCAGACCAACTGGCCCAATCACAATGTTTGTCATCTCTCAAACAATTGCAGCTGAACAGGCAGAAGTTTTGGTCCAAATATCTTTCTTTCTGTGCCATCTCCATCTGCTCACACCAGTTCATCTTTATGTAAAGCAACCCTGCACAGGTTCCCAGGACACAGGCAGGCAGAATGCAGCAGGCCTCTCACGCAAACTGCTTCTGGCACAGTCCTGACAAAGTTCTTTCTCCCCCTCGTAAGCTGTACCTCACAGTCCATAGTTCTCAGTGCATTCAGGTCTTTCAACTCTGACCAGAATGATTACTTACAGTACTGCAAGGCGTTTCTTAGGATGAGATTTCAAATCCCTCCATATTCCTCCTGCAGATCACTTCCAAAAGGCCAAGCCACAAGATCAGGGTTCTAGTAGCAACAGATGATCCCACATCCTGGTATGAAAACTGTTGCGGTCAGCTTTCTAGTTGCTGCACAGAAAGAACCCAAGCAAAAGTGGCTTGTGGAGGAATGGGTTTATTAGGCTTACGGACTCAAGGGGAGACTCCATCCTGGCAGGGAAATGATGGCATGAGCAGAGGGGAGACATCACCCCTCTGCACTGGAAATAGCGCGGTAGGTGTGCCAAATACTGGCAAGGGGAAGCTGGTTTATAACCCCATAAATCCGCCTTCAACAACACAGATCCATTGAGGTTGTAAAATCCAAACTGCCATCAGCTGAGGATCGATTACCCAGAACACACTCATTTGCTTGTGGGGAACACCTGGATCAAACCATGATAGGATTACTCAAGGAAATTTTGTTTATTGGAATATTTTAGTACAACAGAAATTTATGAAACATGCAATGATAACTGTGATGGTTAGGCTTTGTTGTCAACTTGATCTTTTTAATTATCTTGGGTGGGTCTCCGAGGATGTTTACAGGAAGGCAGCTTCTCAATAGGGGGCAGGATGTAAAGAAGCTCAAAGACTTCCTTTCCTGTGTGGGCAGTACAGGAAGGAAATTCCAGACACTCAGGAAGCCATTGTCTGGGGAAGGATTGTAAGACCCCACCCTAAGGCTATATATAAAGGGGAAGAAATTTTCTCCTCACCCTTTTGCCTGTTTGCTATTGTGTGTGATGTTGGTGATGGGTTTTTCTCTCTGCTCCGACATGGCTGCTATGGAACTTCCCCTCAGTCTGTAGTTTCAATAAATACTTTCCTCCCCAAAACTGTTCCTGGTTTGAAGATGCATCCCAGTGGTGTGTGGCTGACTATGACAGTAACATTATCAATAATTGGCAAATCAATTGATATATGGCAAAACTTGGCTTATATTAAACAATGGAACCTCACAATATCTGCCAATTCTTCTGGTGCACAAGGTATGGTACAATTAGCTTAGTAAACTTTTATTCACACTGCTAAAGTGATAGAGACAGAGGATGACCCAGGCTGTCTAGGTTCCTAGCCACTTGGCATACTATACTGACTTTAAATGAAAACAATATTTGTTCATGAAATGTAGACATAGAAACTCAGGCCCAAATATGTTTTCAAAGTTTCATCTTTATTAATTTTAAGAAAAACTTTCATATTTCAAAAGTATTTCTACAAAGCAATGGTGTCTACAATCATTGGAACAAAGTCAATTTTTATTTATATTTTTCATCATGTCATTTTGTTCTTACAATTTTTAGATATGAAGTCTTTGCTAACATGTTCATGATATTTAATATTATAATATATAATATGGCTGTCATTACTATTACCTTTCTTTGAAAAGTAAATGCATACTCTCATATTTAAAGTATTTTAAGGAATGAGTGAAAGAGTGTGATTATCTTATTCCAAATTGTTCAACTTAAATCACTTCTTTTATTATGGTTTTGTATATTTATACTTTGCTGTAGAACAAAGAGATGAATGCTTTCCTGTAGTAATTATGAAAAATTAACATTTTATAGTAAGAATTTTAAATATCATGTAATAAATTTAATTGTTCAGAAACCTTTGTTGTAAAACCAAAGGATTGTGACAAATAAACTATCTTGGGGAAAGAAATTGTCATTTGGAAATTTTGTAAATGCTTAGATATTTCTAAAGTAGATAAGAATTCGCCTTTCAAATGTTAGTCTAATTTGCAGCCCCAAATCTTGACAAATGTGTATCAGCTAAATTGTCATATGACATTTCACTCAAAATTTTATTAATGACCAGATTTATGTAAAACACAATTTCCATTAGTTCCTTTAAGGAAAAAAAAAACATTTACCATGTATGGAGAGCTAATCATTTTTTTTTATTAAAAATTTTATTCTGAGCATTCAAACATATCAAGTAAATATATTTTCACCATAATCACTCATTCACAAAAATGCACCTGTATTGTAAATACCAATCTTTTAGAAAAACTTCTGTTTAATCTTGGGTGGTCTCTTTGCCCAGGTTTGATTAAATATGGCTTTTCACAACAGGTGACTTTTTAATTGTTTTCTTATGGCAACCCATTTATTCCCGGGGCTTTGTTTGGCTTGCATTAGTTTTCAGAGTTAATGACCATGTGTGAGAACATGCTGTGTACAGGTGGCCAGTGACTCTGCTGAGAATGTGGGTGTTGGAGCAAATGAAGTGGGCAAGTGATTTAGCTTTACCAATTAATGCAGTGCTTGAACAGTTCCGAAGCCTCAAGGCTTTTCAAGCAGAAAGCAAGCTCAGAACAGGCACTGCTAATGCAAGTTTGGAATGAAGACTAAAGCAGCCTATCCTAGGGATTTGTTGGCCTTCTTTCTTGGATAAGTGGGCTGTCTTTTTGCCTTGCCCTAGTTTAAGGGTCAAATTCATTTTTTTTAGTGGCTTTTCTTTTTTCTTTTTCTCCCCCTCCCTTTTCCCCAGTGTGGGCAATGCTGTATTCTTCCCTCTGACTTTAGCATCTCAATGTCTTCCTAGAAGCCAGTCAGACTAGAAATTTGAGCTCTAGAGCTGCATTACTTCCTCTTGGCCAAAAGATAGGGGTTATTCCATAACGAGAAGCATCATAATTCCAGCATCCAGAACAATAACAGTTATTAGACATGCATAAAATAAACTCAGCAATAGAAACTCAATTAGGAGTAAAATAATTATGACCAGACAATCCTCGTGGAAGGGAGCCAAATGGGCAAAATTAGATGAACTTTGAACTAGCTAGATAGCAAGAGACTAGGGCCAAGCAGAGACAGGCTTTTTGGGCATTTCTTTTTTTAGTGAGCTACACATTCTTTTTTCTTTCCTTTCTTACTAAAGAAGCACTTGTTTGCAGTTAGCGCAAGTAAATTAAAGAGCATTTAAAGCTTTGTTTTCCAATTGCAATGACCCCTTGATCTGCTATAAGGACAGTTGGAATTCAGTCTTGGTTAAGGATCCATAGGTTAGAACTGGAGAGATTGCTCAGTGGTTAAGGCACTTACCTCCAGTGCCTAAGGCCCCAGGTTCAATTCCCCAGTACCCAAATATGCCAGACCCACAAGGTGGTGGCCTGGTGCTCTCTCTCTCTCTCTCTCTCTCTCTCTCTCTCTCTCTCTCTCTCTCTCTCTCTCCTTGCAAATAAACAAAAACAATTTTAAAAATAAAGCCTTGATCTTAAAATAATTTAGAGAAGAGCCTTTCTTATCCTCAATTAATTCAGAGATACTTAAAGGAGTCACTGGACCTCTTTTTCTCCTCATTGTAGAAAGAAGAAATAGCAAAGTAACAAATCGAGAGAGGAAAAGGTTCTTTTGTTTCTGATATGCAGGTTTCTATATTTATTAAAATATTTTAGCATTAAAGCAGCAACTGAGAATTCTATTTCAATCTCAGAAGTGCTCACTAATGTGACATCGTAAGATAAAAAGTTAGGAAAAATAAATAAAACATCTTCCTGGTATTTTGCTATTATTAGCAGGCTTCATTATGGTTTATTATTAACATACTTCTTATAAGTCATGCTAACTCCTAGGGCCCTTGATTGTTCTCCACAGCATGTTGATCACCAGAAAACCCTGTACTTGTCATGTTCTGAAAAATACCTTGTAGGAGTTCAGAGGTGGCTCCGGTAGCACAGGCAGCAGGCATCTCTTCTTATCTTATTAATGCAATCAACTGCAATGACTGGAGGGCCTCAGCTCCCCATCCCGGCTGGACAACTCTGGAAGAAGACACAGACATGGCACTCTACTTTTAGGAAATCAGTTCTCCAACTCTGTGTCCTCTATGCCTGCTTGGTAACTTTAGAAAAATGTTTTTAACACAGGCAATATAGTATCTAGTTAATAATAAATAATTCAGTTCCTTGTACATAATTCCTATGTCCATAATAAGCCTCTAATGATGGCAGTTGGCAATCTTTCCTGTGGTGTTGGTGATCTTGGTTCTGATTCTCCCAGGTTTCCACTGCCATCTTTAAGTAAAGAAAAAAAAGATTCTCCTGAACATTTTAAGAGTATAACTGATAGACTAAAAGGTGAAAGGAAATGAAGAGCATATATGATACATAGATAATCACATGATATACAAAGGAACAATCTGACTTCCTCCTTTTCCAACTTTGCAGCCTCTATTTTAATTGTGTTAATTAGGATTTCCAGTATTATGTTGAGTAAATGGATTGAAATTAAGCATCCTTATCATATTTCAGATCCAAGAGAGCTGGCTTTCTACCTAACTTTCCATGTTCATTGATGGAAAACAGTACAGAACACAGAACTAAACCTGCATGTTTGTGGCCAACTGATTTTTTTTGAAAGTGCTAAGTATGGCGCGCACTGGAGAAAGGAAATGATGCTATGAAAATAGGACATCCATATTTAGAAGAAGAAAATTGCATCCTATTTCACACAAGTTAAAAAATCAACTCAAAATGGACTAAAGGTTAGGTTGATTTCACTTCTCAGAAATCACAAATCCAGTACCTGGAAGATGGCAGAAGACAAACAGCAGACTAAGACCAGAAGCCTGGGTGAAAGAAAGCCAAGAAGCCACCAAGAGTGAAATAAAATAAAGCTACAGAAAGCAGAAATCCAGCTGGGTCACATTCACACCAAGTGGAGAGGACGAAGCTGGGTCCCCAGGAATGAAGGGCTCAGCACCTGGTTAACTGAGAATTGCACAGAAAACCCACGCTGCAAACCAGGCAGAAGAAGAAAGTAAGACCACCAGATAAAAGGCACAGGAATCTGAATTTGATAGACCCCACAGCCCACAGTCCACCTTTCCCACTGTCATGGTTTGATCCAGGTGTCCCCCACAAACAGATGAATGTGTTCTGAGTGATCAATCCTCAGCTGATGGCAGTTTGAATATTAGAACCTCGCTGGAGCTGTGTTGTTGGGGGTGGACTTATGGGGGTTATAAGCCAGCTTCCCCTTGCCAGTATTTGGCACACCTTCCTGCCGCTGTTTGCAGTGCTGTGGCAGAGGTGATGTCCAGCCCTCTGCTCATGCCATCGTTTTCCCTGCCTGGATGGAGTCTCCCCTCAAGTCAGTAAGCCAAATAAACCCATTCCTCTACAAGCCACTTTTGTTTGGGTCATTTCTGCGCAGCAACTAGAAAGCTGACTGCAACACCCACCAAGGCCTAGAGGAACAAGTAAGGAGATGGCTGGTTCCTAGGGCACAGAGGCTGCCTCCAGCATACCTGAGCTCCCTTCCTGATTCTTTCAAATATTCTGATAGATTTTCTCTGAACACACTCTTATTATCTGCAAATGATGATTTTCTTTCCTTTGCAATTCATTAACCCAGTGACAGAGAAGATCCTAAAATAAAGAAATGAGCAGCACTCATCATCCTCCATCACCCCATGATCGCCTCATGGATCACAGAAGCCATGGGGGCCCCAGGAAGAAAGTAAGGAGACATGGAATGTGGAGTGCCATCCAGTGGGGCAAGGCAGCACAGACAGGTGTGGTAGGGAATGTGAAGTGAAGCTGAGAGATTCCCAAGTCCCTCTCCATTGCCACAGCCGGGAGGAGCTACACAGACCACAGGAAGCTCATGGCTGAACTTGGCAGTGTCCTGATGGACAGAGCTAAGGTGAACACCAGGGACAAGATCTCCCCAGAAAAAGAAGCACTGAGAAACTAAAACCTTCTACTTAATTTTTTTGACTTATTTGTATTTCTATCTTTAGTCTTCAATTTTTTGGGGGCAGTTATATACATATATATCTGGGGTGTTGTGTGTGTAGGCACCTTTCTGTATATGTTTGTATCCTATGTACTTGCATGCAGGGGCCAGAGAAGAAGAGCTGGGTCTCCTTTTCTGATTGCTCATCTGCTTATTTCCTTAAGACAGGGTTTCTCCCTCAATCCAAAGGAACTGTAGGTCAATGAACATCAGCTCTCCAGTCGCCACTCGCTGTGGACTGGGATTACAGATGGGTATGGCCATATCCAGCTTTTTTAAAGCCAAACAGTTTCACCATATGATCCAATAACGATACACTAGGTAATTACCCATATGAGTTGAAATTGATGCCCATATTTTAAAAGAAATGTTCCTATACACTCTTATCGCATCTTATAATCACCAAAATTTGGAAATAAAGAATTATTGAATGGATAAATGAGATGTGATATTGTGGGAATTTAGGAGCGAGACCCCACACAATGTTACCATGCCCTTCCTTAACCCCTCCCCAGTCAGAACTTGGCCTTTTGCAGGATGAAAATGGGTATTCTTGTGGGTGTTCTTGTTTGATTTTTTTTTCTTAAACATGTGTGTACTTTTTCTGGAGACTTTTTTTTTCCATTCTATACCCTAGTACCCTAACATAAGTTAGGGTTATTTCTTCAGGGGGGATTGTGACAGTTTCAGGCAAATTCCAATGATTCCAAACCTGACCCCTTCCCCTTGACTGGGAGGTGTGTCTAGCCAGAGCTCAAACCTAGATGCTAAAGCTGATTGGTCAGGTATGGACCAACCAGCTGTCTCTCTGACTTACCTGGGGAAGTTTTAAAAAGTCACTGAAAGAAAGTCCAGTTTCTAATTCCTGCACACGGATTTTAGGAGAAGGAGTTCTGAATCTCCAGAAAGACAAGGCCTTCTGCCCACCCCACCTAATGGCTGGGGTGAGGGAAGGCTCCAGATTTTTCCCACATGAACCTTTTTCCTCATGATGGGAGTCCTCTGTTACCTTTCCTTCTTCTGCTTGTTTGGCTGAACAGCATAGATTTTCTTAAGCCCTCTCCCACGTGTTCTCTCCACACTGGTGGTTGGAGATCTCTGTAACGTCCCATTCTCTTTTAAATAAAGTCTCCTACTGTACCTTATCCTCTGGTGGTCTATAATTTTAATTCTTTAACTTTATAGACAAGTATTCGGGTACTCCTTAAGTTCTTAGGTACAGCTCCACCATTAAAATATACACTTAAAATATAACATAACTTTCTGGATAAAATTTATGCTATCAATTTATGAAAAGACATAAAGGACATTTCAATGCATATTGATCAGTTTGTATTTTTAAAGTTCATCTGATATGTCATGTTTTACGGTTCTCAGTGATATGTTATCCTGGACAATGTGAATGTTAACAGGAGTGAAATGATTAGTGAATGCCAGAGGTTACTTGGAGAGGAATGAACGATGAGAAAATGCACAGGAAATTTAAGAGAGTGGCACCAGCCTCATACTTTGTGAAAAACACAGTGTTATAGAGTTCTTAAATGTAAAATTCAAAGAGGGAGCCTTAAAGTATGAGCTTAATAATAAATCCATTATTTTTAACAAATATATCATGCTATCATAATTAAGAAAAGAGTGGCACAGGAACTGCTCATTTCTCGTTTTTCTACTAATCTAAAGCTAGGATAAAATATAGTCTACTTTATTAAATATAATTTATAGTCTCGTTTTTTTTTCTTTGCTTAAGCATATACTTAGGACGAGATACCATAATTCTCTGCTCCAGATATTTTCATTGTGGCCTTTGTTAATGTTCAGATGTTAAATGGGCTTTTTGGAATGGCCTCAGCCACCTGCCTGGAGCCCCATCAGCTCTGAATGAGCAGCTGGGCTGATGTGAGACCATCAATGCGAGTGCTTATCCGTGGTGTTTTCAGCATACTGCTGGCAGTGTCTTCCAACTTCTTACGTGGTCATCTGGGCTCCCAGAGGGGATGTTGCAAGAATCTGGATGTGGATTGTGCTAATTCCTTAAGGCATAGATCCAGGGACTGAGGCAGCATCATAATGGCATATTATTCAGAGCCTCAGCATATTGTAATGAGCCTTGGGAGAAGGATCCAGATGTTGACCAAAAGGATGCCAAATAAATCTTGTCCTTCTTTCATCCACTTGCTTGTGAAAATGCTCACATCACTTCACCTTAGTTGTAATGTTAACTGCAGGTGTTGGAGCATGCCTTTTACCAGAATATGAATTTCCTTCTAGTCCTAATCTTTTAATTTCTGGTGAGTTGATTTGATGCTGAACTTTTTCAATCTTTTTTTCATTAGTTTTCTGAGATACATGGCTTTCATTTATTATAGTAATTTAGCATACTACTTAATGTACTAGTTCAGCCTTTCTAGAAGCAGCACACGTGAGAAGAGCTTCAGGAAGATAAAGTCTTCTCCTTTATTTACAGGTCTGGCATATTTCAGATGCAATTCTGGAAGACTCTTCTCTCTGCCTCCTTGGACTTCCCTCTCTTTGTTGTTATTAAGGGTAATGTACATGATGTCAACACTTCTGCAAGCAGAATAGGGAAATGGAGTGGTGAAATGACTTTATCTTACTATATTTAGCCAGAATTTTTGTCCCATGGTAGTATACATTTGCAAAGAATTCTGGGGAATGTGTGGTGCTATTCTGGGAAAGCACATGTCCATATTTTTAAATGTATTTATAAAACAAAAATCACATATTCTCACTTTTTTGTGAAAGTTTAGAAGTTCTTTTTTTTCATTTTTATTGTCAATAACTAGATACATTGCATAAGCGAGTCTTTTACAGTACCCCCATTTCTCTCCTCCTTGTCCCCAACCCACTGGGGGCCCTCCTTGGCTGACTTGCTAGACCAGTCCATGGTATAGAGGTTATGGATTGTATGAAAGGTAGCCAGTATTTTTTTCTTTGTGTGTTGTTGCTGAAGGGGGTGATGGCTCTGGGTATTCTCCCTCATCCTGGCTCTTACCATCTTTCCACCCCTCTCTGCTCAGATCCCTATGTCATGGTGGGTAACTTTTAGGTCTGCTTTACTGTTGAGGTCTTAAGAGTCTCTGGATTTTTGCTTTGGACTGTGTTGGGTATCCTCACTGCCCATCTACATTATTCTTTCCCAGGTTATCTGACTTAGTAGAAAACAGAACAGTAGTTCCCAATACCTGGGCAGAGTGTGGGGAGAGAAAGATGGAGAGAAGAGAATTACATGAATACAGGGGTGAAGTTGCATAGGAAGAATAAATTCTAATGTTCTATAGCAGTGTGGAATAACTATGGATGATAACAATTAATTGATAGTTTCAAAATAGCTAGGGAATTTTTTTAATATCTCTAACATAAAGGGATATTATATGTGCTGTGATAGATGTCAGTTACATTGAGCTGATTATTACACATTGTGCAGATATATATGTTTTATTGTACCCTCAAAAATTCTATAATTACTATGTGCCCATTAAAATTGGATGTATTTGAGATTGCATTTATGAAAATGGTGTATTTCTAGATAAAATCATGCTGATATGAGTAAAGAAATTAAATACAAGGAAGTAGTTACTGATTTGACAATAGTACAGCTTGCTGGTAGAGCCTATGTTTAGCATGAGAGAGGATCTGGGCTCAATCCATCAGCACAAAAACATAAAACGATAATTAAAAATGAATGAATAGGGCTGTACATATAAAGCAGTGGTAGAATGCCTGCCTAGGATGTACAAGACCTGGGGTGCAACCTCCAGAAACACGCACGCACGTACACACACACACATACACACACAATAAGTTTAGTAACCTAGATCTTTATGGAGAATTATCTAATCAATGTTCTACCATTCATCTAAGTTTGTGTTTCTGGGGAATGCAATTAACTCATGCTAAGTCATCATATTGTTGGGTTGTGGTGTTAGAGATTGGACCCAAACCCATTGCACAGGCTAAGCAAAGGCTCTGCCATTAAGCTATTCCCTTAGCCCTTAAATCGCCATTTTAAACAAAATTGATCTGGTTTGGTTAACACTATTTGGCTGAATTATTTTCATAAAACACGTTGACTAAATGGTCTCTGTCTTATACTATCATCAAGTGTTTAGTTCTCAAAGTTACACTAATATTTAAAAAAATAATTTGGTAGTAAAATCCTTTTAAATTCAGTTCTCATATATGTTAGATTATTTTAATTGAGAAGTTGGCTCTACAGACTGCATAAAGGTACTACAACCTAAAAACAGTTTATTCTGACTGTATGACCTTAGAGATTATATTCACATTATGCAAAGTTAGAATTGAGTGTTGTCCTTTCTTTCAAATGTTGAATGTATTACTTTTTCATTATTGTGACCAAATACCTGATAAGAAGCATCTTAAGGAAGAAGGGCTTAATTCAGCTCACAGTTCTAAAGGGTAGACTTCATCATGACTAGGAAGGAATAGCAGCAAGAATGGGGTGCTGGCTGGTTTTTGTATAAATCGTATCCACAATCAGAAAACAGAGAGTAGGGTCTACCCATAATGACCCACTCCTCCCAGCAAGGCTCCACCTTCTAAAGGTTCCACCTGCTTCCCAAAGAATACCACCAAGCTGTGGACCCAGTATTCCAACACATGAGCCTATGGGGACATTTCACATTCAAACCATGGTACCAAGTTTAAAATGGGCTTTAGTTATTTTGCTTTTTGTTTTGTTTTGCTTTTCTGTGACTTTCTGCTCAGCAGTTTTATGTCCCTATTATGATACCAGGGAGTTCATTTTACTAGCTGTGTATAAGTCATCTGTACAGGATGAGTCAGCTCGGCTAGACGTCCGTCATCTCCTTATACTTGCCCTCATATCTATGTGAGCAGGAACTTAAGGTACATAGGATTTTTCCATAATGATGAACCTGAAAGCAAGCTAGAATGATTTTATTTTCTTTTAAATTTTCTAATTTTATTTTTTGTAAGGTGCCTTCTGTTTTGGCACATCAACAATACAGGTACAGACTGATTTAGTCCTTCAACACAGAAAGAGAGAGAGAGATAGAGAGAGAGACAGACAGAGAGAGAGAGGAGAGTGCTATTTTTTTTTTTGCTTCAGGGTCAAACAAGGTGTGAATCCTGCTTCATTCTATAAAGAGAAACCACAGAGAACATGATAATCTCTCCTTCTCACTGAGTCTATGCCAATACCTTGGATCAATTACTTAGCATGTTTGGACATGGAAGTGGTTATGCCAAATACAGAAAGATAATACTTCAAGATTTCAATCAAGGGTGGGATACGAAACAGTCAGCTCAGAGAAGAATGAATTAAAGAGGCAGCAGCTAGGCCTGGGAAAGATACAAATGGGAAGGTATCATTTTAAGGGTACAGAGTTGCTGATGTGCAAGATATGTAAATTCTGGAGATAGACTACATAGTGCAGAGAGCCTACACCTGCAATATGCTAGTAAACAACTTGAAAGCTTTCTGAAATGGTAAATCTGTATTTAACTCATTCGGGATCATTTATTCTTTTTTTGATTTTTTTCTTGTTTTGGTTTCTATTATTAATTTATTTATTACTATTATTTATTAAGTAGAAATTGTGAATGAATAAATAATGTGTTGATACTATCATTGCCCCCCGCCCCCATTCTAGAAGTGTTCTTCCCCTAAAAGGGAAAATATAATTAACAAAGGAAGGGGATGAAAGGACCCTTTTGGAAGTGATGGAGCAATTTATTGCATTGATTATAGTGATGATTTCATAAGTATTTACTTATTTCTAGACATATGGAGTTGTATGCTGAATATATGCAGCTTCTTAGTATATTTATCATGCTTCTGTAAAATGGCTTAGGTAGATGGATGGTAGATGATCAGTTGGCAGGTGGTTGACAGATGATCTGTGATAGATATAGATGATGGCAGAGGATAGATGTAGATTGAGAATGGATGGGTAATTAGATGATACAGTTGCTCCTATGTCAGTCTCTGTTCATCACCAACTGCAGAATAGTCCTCCTACTCCTTACCTGCATGCTGAAAGCATATTAAAAATGCCCTCTGCAGCCTTTTTCTCAGTACATGTTGTCCTGAAGTCACCTTGGCTTCTGCTGAGTGTCCTGTCTATGATGACACAATGATCCTCACTTTCTGGCTAGTTGCCTGTGACTCTGAGATGCTACCTACCTTGATTTTTTTTTTTTAATTTTACATCTACTGTCAAAATTCTACTTATTTGGGCCTGGAGAGATGGCCTCAGCGGTTAAAGGTACTTTTTTACAAAGCCTGTTTGATTCCCCAGTACCCTTGTGTGATGTTTAAATTTTGACCTTTCAAGTAATCTTGGGTGGGTCTCTGAGGATGTTCACAGGAAGGCAGCCCCTCAGTAGGGGGAAGGATGTAAAGAAGCTCAAAGAAGCTAGAAGTAAACATCCTTTCCTGTGGGGGCCATGCAGGAAGGAAATTCCAGAGACTCAGGAAGCCATTAAGCCTGGGATAGGGTTGCAAGACCCCACCCTAAGGCTATAAGGAGAAGAAATTCTCTTTGGCTCCTGCCTGTTTGCTGTTGTGTGTGTGGTGTTGGTGATGGGTTTTTCTCTCTGCTTGGACCTGTGAAAGAGGACCAGCCTCTTTCACTTTTACGGGACTTCCCCTAGATCTGTAGCTTGAATAAATCGTTTCCTCCCATAAACTGTGCCTGGATTGGTGATTCATCCCAGTGGTGTGTGGCTGACTACGACACCTTGTAAAGTCAGATGCACAGTGTCTGGAGTTCATTTGCCATAGCAAGAGACCATGGAGTGCTGTCTCTATCTCTATCTCTATCTCTCACACACACAAATAAAAAAAAAAATAAAACACTCTACTTCAACAATCACAGTAAATTTTCACACCCACTAGCCATGTATAATACATGTCACTAAAGCACTTCAAGAAACACAGATGTAGTTTCTTGAAGTTATCCATGCTATACACAAGCAATCTTTCCCATTGATGTCAAGCCATTAAATTGAATAAAAATTAAACCAATGCAAACCTATAATACACTTTAACAAAGCAACAAGGGGATTGTTATGAGAGGAAGGACTTGGCCTGAAAGGCAGGAGTCCCCATGAGCCTCTCATCAGTGTGCAGCTGTACGGCTGGTTGCCGACTGTAGTTTAAGAGATATTTTGAAATCTTTTGTTGTTATTAATTTGAGGAGAAGAAGTCTCTGCAGAGAGAAAAAAAGGAAGACTTTCTGTTTCCGTCCCATCACTCATAGTCACTTTAATGTCAACACCATGTAGTTCAAATTTCAGGCATTCAAAATGCACAGCTTCACCCAGCTGCAAGAACTAAAAATCTCCAACAGCATCACAGTCTAGCCCGTAAAATATGTCTGAGGGTGTTTGTAACAATTAGCAGGTGTGTACCTTCTCCAGAAAGCTTTGATACGACAAGGAACGTGTAAAGCACTACACTTGGATTTCATATAAATTACACGGAAGCAACGATATATCTGGCTTTACTAACGGATCTCAAAGAATCAGCAGTTCATTGACCATGGAAATCCTGTAAACTCATGTTAAAAACAGACACTTTAGCTTCCAGAAAGTTAGAATGCTCACTGGGTATAGTCATGATCCCTGCTCCCCAACACCTTGACCATGGATCTATTCTCTTCTACTATCTGAAGATTAAAATCTTCTGTACAGGCCTGAATGTTATCTAACTCTTAGTTCCTCTGGGTATAAAGTGAAGATAATAATTCCAAACTCAGGATGCTTTTATGAAAACCAATATGGTAATGGAGCATAGATTTTCATGCAAACCATTAAATGTTGAAAATTAACATTTATAAAATATTTTATCATTTTCACCACACAGACTCTTATCCTTCCACCTTTCCCCTGCCTTCCTTTCTTATACTTGCATCTTCATCATGCTGTCTAGTAGGTTATTTATTTGTTCTTCTTTGTGTGACACCCTTCCTCTCTCCTCTGCCAAAACCCAAAAAATTAATCAGATCAATAATGTGCTTACAACACACATGGATTTTCCTCCTCTCTGTTCTTCTTTGAGTTCCACGTTACCAACTTGGAACATTTTAGTCACCTCTTTTGCCCATATTTCTTTCCTCATATTCATAAACTCAATCAAGTCCTCAACTGATAGTGACCTTTGAACTGACCTCAGCAGGGGCCACACTGTATCTCAGGAATTCCTTTATTTATCACTTGTTGACTCCCCTGTTGCATTCCTCCCTGCAGCTGTTCCAAATGTTTCTGCTGCACTCAAATCCCCAGCCACAGCTCCTCTCCCTTCCCTCCCTCCCTCTTAACACATAACCTCACCTCCTACTGAGAAAATTAAAACCATCCCAACTTAAGTTTACCCAATTGTCCTCTTTTTCCACTTGAAAATATCTGTGCATCTCTTCATTTTTGCTTTTGCATTGTCTTAAAGAAATAGTTCCTTTGCAAGGAAATAGCATCACATTTTGGTTGAATGTTTTGGACTTGATCTGAGACAGAATAGCTTGGAAGCATTATACTTTTGAAGCACAACCTTGACAAAGGTCTCAAGTTCACAGCCTCAGTGACATCACATCTGAAATAGACCTAATTTCACCACAAAGGTATTTAATGACATTGATAAGTCAATCATAAATATTTTTAAATGATAACTTTTGTTATGATTTGAAATGTCAAGCCCTAAGCCTGTATCTACCATTCCTATCCTAATAATGATAAAGCAATGGAAAGAATGATAATAATAGTAAATATTGACCTCTCTTCTTTTGTCTTAAATTTCCTTCTCAATTCTCCATTTCATTTCTCAATTTTTTTAAATCCTAATGCATTATATAATTTGTTTTGCCTCATACAATGCAGTTTTATTGAAAAAATAAAAGGATTTCCATGTTTTTGACATCCATTTTCCAAATTTTGATCAGCATCCTTGAGACAGTTGGCTAAACTTCCCGCCTTTTTCAGCTTCTGTAACTAGTTCTTAGAATGTTTAATGTTCTTTTCAACTCATTCCCTATAGTTCTTGTCTTGACTCTTTCACACAATTTGATTCCTATAGCTTTACACATTCCTATCACTTATCTGTTAATTGTCATTATTCCTGCTGATATGACCAAAGTTTAGCCATTTGCTTTTTTCCAGATTTTCACTGATCAGTCTCATTCTCAAAGCTTTAATGATTAATTCCTCATGGTATATGGTCATACCACAGTTATTTTGTATGCTTTAATATTTTTTCAGTAATATAAGAATAGCTATCAGTGTCTATTGCTTTTTAATCCACATTAATGTTGCTGATGCTTGCTGCTTTTTACGTTTCTTGCAACAATTTTCATTAAAATGACTCATCATGAATTTCCAAATAAGAAATAAAAAAACAACATTAGATGAATTTATTTCCTGACAAAATAGATCTCCCTTTGAATTCCCTAGCTATTCAATAATAATTTTATAATCTATTCACCCAAGTTTGAAATAGTAATTTTAGACCAGTACAGTTATTGATACACACTCTTAATAGATGCGGGTACACAGCAGTAAACTGGACAGAGTGCTTTGTGAATCCTGAGAGACAGAACTTTAACACTGCATAACACATCCAGGAACTCAAGTGTAAGGTGTGTCAGTAAGGAAGTTTACAAGATATAACAAAATGGCAATTGCCTGGAGAATGTGTGAGAGGTATTTTTTTATTTTTTGAAGAAGAAGCTTTAACAAAATATATATGAGAGGAAAGTAGGGAAAGATGACGAACACAGGAGAAATGAAAAATATATGAACAAAGCCTCATTTGAGAGCATTAGCTTAAAACTAAATGAGGAAGAGTGGTTTCAAAGAATGTAAACTGAATGCAAGCTATGCTACCATTGGGGTGTTTCCTAAAAGGGAACTTTTAAGTGAAGTAACAAAACCGTATTTGTATTCTGTATATAAGCATGAAGTAATTTGATCATTTTCCTATCGTTTTATCCCTTGTTAGTCCCATCTCCCCCATTCTCCATCCTGAGAAACCGCTTCTTTCAAGGTAGTCTTTCCTCTGTTTCGTTCTCTCCATCATTTCATCCTCCTCCATCTTTATTGCAAAAATGTAGATGGGCTCCAAAGCTTTCTGAGGTATCACAATGCTCCCATCAGCTTACGTCTGGAGGACAGAGCCCCAAAGTATGCCTCCACCCCCAAGCGGTTCTTACATTCTCTCTGCCTCCTCTTCTGCAATGCTGCCTGAGCCTTGGAGGGCTTGGTAGATTAAATATTCTTTAGTGCTGAAGCCTCCCCTAGACTCCTCTTTTCAGCTTCGATGAGGTTTGAGTTGCCTGATGTCTATCACCATCTCCCTAGAGATGGTTCTCTGGCTAGCAGGGAGAACAGCCCTCCATTCTTTCCATCAATACCTCTGCAACATTCCCTGAGCCATGGCAGGTGTGATAGAAATGACTCGTCCAGGGCTAAGCCCTGAGCTTTCTCTCCTTGTCATTTTGATGGGTTTTAGGGTCTCCTCATACTGCTGTCATCTATAAAAAGAAGGTTCTCTAACCAAAAATGAAAACAGCATTAATCAAAGGGCTTAAACATACACACTTAGAAACTTTTTGATAGGCGTACATCTCCATTTAGTCAAAGAACAGTGAAAACGTCCCACAAGGATTGATGACAGCCTAAGCCACAAGCTTTTGACTAAGTTCCCAGTAACAAGCATGAATGCCTTCCCACTGAGAGGGCCTTCTATCCAATCAGAGAGAAGTTCACGTCTCCATAATTTATCGCCTCAATTGCACCACTGGGTACATATTTTCTGTCTGGTTTGTTTTGTAGTTTGCAGGATCTAATGCTTATTTAGACTTTTCTTCCCCAGCAGTCCACATATTTGTATTTTTAGCATAATAATCTTACCACAAATAGTGTGAAGCCACCATTGAGTTCATTGTCCATGGGGAAAAAAAAAAGAGGAGGATGTAGATGCTAGTGCAGAAAGTGTAGAGAATAAGGTATGGAAATATTTGGGCGTGTATATGTGTGTGTGGTGTGCACATATGTACATGGTGTTCACATGTGTCAACATACATGTGTGTGGAGGTGTGAACATTTGGAAGCCAGAAGTTGATGTCAGGTGCTTTCCTCAATCATTCTCTCTAAGTCATTTTTGAGACAGGCTCTCTCACTGAACCTAGAGATCCAATTTAACTAGACTAGCCAGCCAACAGGCCCAGGGGAGATTCTGGTCTCTGCCTCCCCAGTGCTGGGATTACGGCCTTGCATCAACACTGCTGGCTTTTATGAGGGCGCTTGGGATCCAAACTCAGGTCCTCACGCTGGTATAGCAAGGACTTTATCCCACCCATGATTCGCAAATGTTTTCACAGATTTCATGAAATTCAATGATGACTTGCATAAAACTGGAATAAAATCATGGGGAACTAAATAGCATCTAACAGATTTCTGTCTTGAGCAATGTAGTGGAAACTGATGCTAGTTGCTTACTAAAACAGATAATGTAGTAATGGAATAACGGTAAAAGCACGAACACTGACTGAACATTACGTGTAAGGAATTGGATATGGAATACATTTTCAGTGCCTATTTTTTCTCAATGTGAATCATCATTACAAAATGTGTAAATTGAAGTTCGGTAGAGGGACAGAATATGGAGATATAATGAAAACTTAAACCAATATATAAGCATATGAGGTAGGGTCTCGCTCTAGCCTAGACAGGCCTAGAATTCACTTTGTCATCTAAGGGTGGCCCTGAACTCATAGAAATCCATCTACCTCCGCCTCCTGAGAGCTGGGATTAAAGGCATGTGCCACCACATCCAGTTTAGCATATCACTTTAAAAATATAAAATCCATAAAGAGGGAGGCAAATCTTAGTTTCAGAACAAAGTTGGAGGAGTTATTCTTGTTTATAAATTGTCACAGAGTTCTGTCTACTCAGTTCAAGACTACTTAGGTGCAAACCTAGTTAAAATACTGTGGAGCTAAACATCCTGTAGCAGTTCTATAAATTTCCTGTGCCTCAATGCCCTCAAAAGTAATAGAAGAGTGACAATAAATCATAGGTTTTATGTAAGAACCAAAGAGAAGACTTTAGAACTCTTACTCCAATCAATAAGCAATTCTTAAAATCACTGGTTATGTTTTTCATAGTACGTTATCCTACAGGTAAAAGAAATTATAAGTGGGCAGAAGTTAAGAAATTCAGTCTTCTTACCTCAACAAACACTAAAGAGAGAAAGAGAGAGAGAAAGGAGAGAGGAAGGAGTAGAGGGGAGGTAGAAAGGAAAAGACAGAGGAGGAAGTTTATGTTATGAAAGTTATGTTTGATTGGTGTTGCGGTTCAGCTTTCTACTTGCTGCACAGAAAGAACCCAAGCAAAAGCGGCGGCTTGTGGAGAAATGGGTTTATTTGGCTTATGGATTCGAGGGGAGACTCCATCATGGCAGGAAAAACGATGGCATGAGCAGAGGGCTGGACATCACCTCTGCCACAGCACTGCAAACAATGGCAGGAAGGTGTGTCAAACACTGGCAAGGAGGAGCTGCCTTATAACTTCATAAGCCCTCCCCCAACAATACAGGTTTAGTGAGGTTGTAAAACCCAAACTGCCATAAGCTGAGGATCTATCAATCAAAACACATTCATTTGTTTGTTGGGGATACCTGGATCAAACCATGACAACTGGGGAGAAGTTTGAGACTAGAGAAGATATGAATTATTACTTTGAAAATTGGGAAAGAAAGCTAAAATGAGAAGGCATAGATTTTGTAAAGCCCATGAAACCACAGAGTTACGAATATAGTACATGTCTGTATGTATGATTTTTCCAAGCAGCACCAAAAAACCAGGATGTAAACTCAGAAGGAACTTGGTGGACAAGTTTATTTTTATTTTTTTGGCAGTTGATGTTAATTGGGAGCAATGGAAAGAGGAGATGAAACAGGTTGAAGCACAATATAGCTATGGATGCAAAAATGAGAGAAGAAAGTAAAGAAGTCATATGATCTATTTGGAGCTGTAAGTGGATGATGTATTTTGAAACAAGAAAGAAAAACTGAAATGTATAGGGCCTGATGATGGTTTAACATCATGGATGGTATCACTGTTCCCAACTCTAAGATACATGAATGATGGCACAGTGAGCAATCGTCATTTTAGAAGAAAGAGTAATAGCAGAAAATATCTAAGTTATAGTTAAGACAAAAGACTGAAATATAATAACGCTTCATTATTCCTGATACTTCAATTCTTAAAAAGCAGAGAAATGAGTGGACAAAAAAGTTCTAAAACTTGTTTGATTTAGTTGGAGTAGAAAAATAAGTTATTATTACATCGTGCCTTTAGACAATAATAAGAAACTGAAATAATAGCAGAAACCTCCAAATATCTTTAATTTAATCTTTTGTTACTTTCTTTTATATCCCAAGCAGAGTTTTGAATAATATCTTAATACCTCATAAAAGTGATGCTTGTTTTAATAAAGTTGAAAACTAAAATTTCCTTTGAAAACTAAGTGTAAAATTTCAAAAATAAAAAGAATTCCAAGAAACTTATAGAAATATACATAAGACATTAATTAATTATACATTCATAAGCAGAAATATATTTTTGAAAGGGAAAAACATTCTTAGGCTATAAATTATATGAAAAATATAATTTTTAGAAATTTAAATTTTAGCTCTAGATGAAAAGTAATGGTATCAGGCTTATCGAGGCAGTTTGTGTTAAATTAATATTAGGTGTGTTCATTATTCCTGTACTCAGCCGAGTGTTCAAATTACTGACTTTTTGCCCTGTGGTATTGCCCAATGGGAGCAGCTATTAACTAAGAAAACAACTTGCATTTTATGTCCATATTAAATTTAAAAAAGGAAATACAAAGACTCAAGGAACTTTGCTTACAGTCTTTTTTACTGATGCTAAAATAGTGTCAGGTCTTACTCTTGGTGGAGTTCAGGGTTAAAGTTGGTAATCCTGTAACTTGTTAAAATCACTCTCATTGTGATGAACATGGACCACTGTGAGGAGGCAAAGGAGTGACATTGTGAGTGTGCATAAGCAATGGCATCAAAATACAGATTATTTTCCACTTCTACCATGTGTTACAATGTGACAAATATCATTATCATTTCTGTATTTCACCTTTGTTGATAAAATGAAGATTCTACTAAACAATATTTTAGTCAGAATTTTAGACTCCGCTTGATGATATTTTCCCTCTCAATATGTTCCAGAAAATTATGTTGCACCTTTACCATATACTGTATATAAAAAGGATGAGAGAATAAAATATATTCATTTTAATTGAGATCACATTTTGGCAGTCCTCTCTAGCACACAGAATTCCAAAACTCCTAGGAAGAAGTTGCAAAGCAATGATGCTGTGTAATATGCAAATGGATCTCCCCACGCTGGACTTCCTGAAGCCCTGTGCAATGCTCCACAACTGTCTCCAATTAGGGCAGGAGCTAAATCTGGTGAAAGAAACTGACCACATTAGCTACATCGGGATAGCCAGCCTCTACTTATTGCATATGGCTTGGGGCTGATGAAACTTTCATCAGCCATCCATTCTCAATTCCTTCCTAGTGAGAAGGTTGATGGAGCAAAGTATATATTCCACTAATACCATGTTTATTGATGCAAGTCTACTCCCCAAAATTCACAAAAGTGACACAGTAACTTTCACAGGAGCAAGTGACTAAGGTTAGGCTATGACTCATTTTGTTTATGTGACTATCCAATTTAATAAAATATTTATTTCATATACAAGCTTAGCTACAAGTCCATGTAATTACTATTACACAGAGAGATTTTAGTTCTGTAACCCCAGACTAGTAAACACTTTTAATTCCAATTTTAGGAAAATATGAACTAGCCTTTCATTTACTAACAGTAAACACTAAGCTGGAATCTATTTTGTGCATGGCAATATCCAAAGTGACTTATACACATCAACTTAATAACTCTTTATTTTAAAATTTCTTATGATGACAGCCATTTCTGTAGCCAGCATTATGCCAACTCCATCTCTTGTCACTGTGGACAAATTTTAAACTTTCCTATATCTTTGCACCACTCTCAATTTCAAAATCCCAGTGGGAATACAAGATTGGCTTATTATAAATTACACGACTGAAAGCTTAGACATCAAAAATGAGAATCAGGGTAGCCTGTTTTCTGCTCACCTGGAGCAGCATAACATAATAAAAGGGTTACTATGAATAAGACAATAATTCAGACATTAGTTGACTGAAGCTGACAGAAGCCCAATATATACCACCCTTAGGTTTGCTCAAGAGATGTGTCCCTTCTTTTTATAAGTACTTTACCATAAATTAAGTCTCCCATAAAAAAGGACTTCAAGTAATTAAACATGTTCTTGGCTTTTCAAAAAGGGGAGCAGTACAAAGTCCATGTTATCTGTAATTCAAAATACAGGATCTCCATGAGATACACAACAAAGCCTTCTATCATTGTCCTACAAGTCTGAGTCTCAATCAGTAGTATAAGAAGAGGGGTGGAAAGTTGTCATCTGCTGATAAAGTGTTTACTGTGAATGCATGATGATCAGAGCTTGTATTCCCAGCATAGGTGTAAAATGCTGAGCAGGCATGGTGGCCTCAGGTCATGCCCATGCTCAGGAGGCTTCATTGTGGCTAGGTGAGGATGGTAAAGTAGAGGCTGGATGTCGCTTCTTGCCACTGCACCAGGCAGAAAGCAGAAAGAGACTGAAATGAGCTCTGGCAAGAAGGAAGCTGGGCTATAATACCCCAAAGTCCACTCTGAGCAAGGCTTCACCTCCCAAATTGCCACCAGCTGAGGATCATGCAGTCAATACATATGAGTTTATGGGAAAACTTCCTTTCAAACTACTACAATCTGGCCCTGAGCCCCATAGACTCATGACCATCTTATGGTGCAAAATGCATTCAGTCCAACTTTTAAAATTCCTTATAGTCTTTACCAATCCCCACACTGTTGACAAGTTCAAAATCCAAAGTGTCATCTAAGACACTTAACTATATGATCCTTGTAAATTCGAAACACAGCTTAAATACTCTCAGCACCTAATGGCACAAAGTATACACCTAAAATGAAGGCATAGCAAGAAAAATTTGGGCCAACACAAGATAGAAAATAGGCAGGCAAACATCAAATCCTATAGTTCCGTGTCTAATATCTAGGACACACAATGAAATCTCTGTGCTCTGAATTCTGCCCCTCTAGCTGGGCTCTAAGCAGCCCAGGGGAAAAATTCCATCCTCAGGTCTCCTTGGTAGAAATTCCATAGTCTTGGCATCTCCAAAAACCTGAGGTCTCCACTACAACTCAGGTTTCATCTTCAAGGCTCCATTCCGTGGCACCTCATGACCTCTATTCAGGCTGCAACCCCACTCCACAATGCCTAGGGGGCTACATCCAAAAAAACCACATTGATAATCCAATGACTATCTCTATCCTGCATTTGTCATTCTTCCAAAACCATATCAGATGGGCTCCCAAATGAAATTTTTTAATCCAAGGGAGAATAAAGATGACATAGAAGAGTTGGGCATTATAGAATGAATTGATAAATATTCCTTCTTCTATAATTGTCTGGAAGTGTTTATGTTGAAATACCATGTGTTCCCAATATTTCTTTTATTTAATTCACCAACATAATCATTCAAACTGCTGTTTGATTGGTCTTATCATGGTATATAATTAGCTTTTTACTAGTGACATATATATTAAACAAAATATTTTGAAGCACATATTATTGGGTTTTACCTTTTTATCCAATCTGGTAATGCCTACCATTTTACTTCTTTATATCTGGCATGGTGTTCATATGCGTATGTTTAAATCTAATATTTTTGTACATGAATTATCTTTGTTTCATCTGTTCTTTTTTACTTTCTAGTTAATCATTCCATGCAATTTTCTTACAGTCTTTAAAGTTTTTCATGATATCATTTAAACATATTTCCTTTTTTTCTGTTCATAACTCCTTTGTGGTATTTTTGTGGTTCTTAGAGGGTTTTTTTCTATTTTTTCATTTTGCCCTCTGACTTCACACACTAGTGTTCTATTTTGCATATAAATACTTAAAAGATGATTGATTCTTCAACTATTCTCCCCTAGACTTTGTACTCTAGTTGTCATACATTTCCTGTAGATACTGAGAATTCTAACTATACATTACCTTAACATGAATTATCTTTAAATGAACTTAAAATGCCTCATGTTACTGAGAAGTGTCCATCACTTTTTGTTACTGAGGCCTTCTGGTAACAAATTATTTCAAATTTTTGTCTTTCAAAATGTAAGAATATTTTTCTGGGTATATAATCATGAAATTTTAAAATTAATTCTTTAAAGATGTTTCTCAAATCTTTTAACTCGTTTCAATGTTTTCCAGCAGTAAGTCTATTGTCAGCATTTATCTTTGCTCTTTAGAATATTTCATTCTGGTTTGGACCAATTTGAGATCATATTAACTAGGTAGGTATGGTTATATGTATTAATGTGCACACACTATTTTATTGGTGCCTGACATAAGTTAAAAATTTGCAACTGTGGGATTTTAGTTTTCAGGAAATTTGAAAGCTTTCATAGTATCACTTCTTCAATTTTTTTCTGACACCCTCCTCTCCTGGAAAAATGTTATGTCTGCAATTATAATTATATTCTTGTTTGAAGTTGTTCCAAAACTCACTGATGCTGTTTAATTTTTTTCTCTGTGTATTTGTGAATAATTTTCATTGTTATATATTCAATCTTCTAATTGCTTCTTCTATAATATATAGTCTGAGGATTATTACAGTGTTTTATTCATTTCAGGAATTGTATCATTTTCCCTGTATAGAGGTTTGGCTATATTCTTATATCTTTTCTTTTACTACTTAACATGCCTGATTTTTCCTCTAGTTTTTTTTTTGTGCATATGGAATGCAGTTGTAATCACTGTTTTAATATCTTTGTTTGCAAATTTTAACAATTGTATCACTTTAAGTTGATTTAATTTTCTCATTATACATTGCATTTTTCTGCCTGTTTGCGTGCCTAATAACTATTTTAATATTTTATTTATTATTTATTTGCAAGGTGAGAGAGAAGGAGATAATATGTGTAACTAGGCCTCCTGCCACTGCAAACAAACTCCAGACACATGCACCTTTCTGCGTGTCTGGCTTTATGGGAGTACTAGGGAATTAAACACAGGCATTCAGGCTTTGCAAACAAGTGCCTTTATACTGAGCCATCTCTCCACTGCATGATTTTTTTTTAATAAATACCATACTTTGCAAATTTTACTGTGTTGGGTGTTAGCTATTATTGTAATTCTATATTTACAAACTTTGTTCTGGAACACATTTACATAACTGGAAAATAGTTCAATAACTTTATTTATGAAATAAGATTTCTTTACCAAGACCTGGGATAGGCCTTAATTTAAAGCTAGTCATTCCCTACGATTTGGGCAAAATTCTTCTGAATTCAGTACCAAGCAGTCAGTGAGGGTATGGCTGATATAAATATTTTATTGCAGATCTGGTTTGAGCTAAAGATATCTTTCATTCTAACCTACTCAGTTCATTCATTCCCAAGCCTCAGCTTGAGTTCACTTACGTGCACAGAACAATATGCTGAGACACACTGAGGGTCTTATGAAAGGCCTTTAGACTTGGCTTTCTGTGCAGCTCTTATCTCCAATACCTGTCCTGAGAACTCTGCACGTCTTGTTCTTCTTGGAATACTACCTTTATATCCTCAACTCAGGAAGTTTGATAGGTCAGTAAATTCAGGCAATTACAATGCTTGCCCCATTTCTTTACCAGTTTTAAGGGTCACTGACCTCTATAATTTGATGTTTGCTATCTTTTGAATCATTATTTCAACTATTTAATCAACCTATTTTCCATGAGCGGAGAATAAGTCCAATTTATATAGCATGTAGAACATATATAATACATTCCTGAAGCAGGTGTTAAAAAAAACTGGCACAATTGCTACATTACCTTCTCTGAAAATTTATGGAGTCAGAGCAGTTTTGATAAAGAAGGACTGGAATTTCCTAGAATTTACACTACCATCCAAAATAGTAAGCTAAAATCAGGTTTTACCTTTGGTGAATCAATAATTAATGCCATTATCAAAGCTTAAAATATGCAAGGGTTAGTATTCCTATTACAGTCTCACTTATAAAGTCCATTGGGTGGTAGAGATGAAGAGTTCTTGGGTATAAGCTAGGGTGTCATTATTACTTTGAGTAGCTTTTTCCTGCAACTACACAGAACAGACCCAGGTCCTGCTGTACAAGGAAGAAAATTCCAAAAATAAAAAAATGGCATCAAAATTATCGTATTGAGAAGTGTCTAGTGGGGGTTGATAATAATGTGTCAGAAGCCATTGATTGTTACAGAAAACTTTCAGTGCCAGTGCTGGGACCTCAAAGTGAATTGTTGGACAGGGAGTCCCTCAATACCCCTCAAATCATACAGGCTATTAACAGAAATACATCGTAAACACCACTTGCTTGGTTGCAGGACACTGAGAAATCAATCTGGAGCTGAGCTGGAAGCCTCCTTCCTGTTAACTAGCTTCCACTGTGATGGAAATTACTATGCAGCCTGCTGGAGGAGGAAAGTCATTAACTAGCTTAACCAACATGGCTCGCCAGCTAGGCAAAATGTACAACTGGAGTGGTGTGGCTGTTACTGGGAAAACCAACTGCTCTCATTGGATTTGAGGCTCACTCCATGGGAGGGAATTCATGCCTAGTGCTTAAAACCTAGTCAAAAGACTTTGACTGCAGAGGTCATAAGCCTTGGGAAAAAGCTACTTCTATTGTTTGACTAAATGAATATATTATGCCCACCAAGTGGTCTTCAAAACATTTATGATTATGCCCATATATTAATGCTACTCTCACTTTTGGTTAGAAAAGATTATCTTTATAGTTGGTAGTGACCACTGGGGAGACTCTAAGCTCATCAAAGTGCTGAAGTGAGAGTTTAGTGTACAGCACTTAGTGAAACATTTCTATCACAGCCTCCAAGGTCCCCAGGGACTATTGAGGTAGAGGTGGAGGAAAGGATGTCAAAGCAAAAGCTCAGGGAGGAGTGCTTTCCAAGGCTGTTTCCAGATACAAAATAGCTGCTGCATTCATGGACACAAAGTGACAGATTCCACTTACACAAGATCTACATTATATTAGAGGAAAAAATGATGGCAGCCATAGAAGAAAGAGCAGGTGGAAAGAAGAGGTAGAGTGGGATATGAGGGGAGAAGAGCGACAAAGAAGTTGGAAGGGTATTATGATCAGAGACCATTGTGTATATGTATGGAGGTTGTCAATAAACATTTAAAAAATATAGTGCTAAGTCTCTTATATTCTCCCCCACCATGGCTCTCACAATCTTTCCGCCCCCTCTTCCGCTCAATTCCCTGAGTTGTGATGGGTGAGTATTAAAGCTGCTTTAATGTTATGAGTTTAGGGGTCTTTGTGTCCAGGTTCATTGGTTTCTGTCTCACTGGCTTATCCTTTGTTGATTGAATGGCTATGGCTGTGGGTCCCTTGTTCATCCAACCCTCAGTAACAACACACCTGGGTCATGAGAACCCGGCTGAAGACTGGGCTATCCATGGTCCCCTACCACAAAGACTGATACAGACGACCCACAGAGGAGGATATCTAGCTGACTGGGGATGGGGAAGGGGGCAATGAGGAATCGGGGATAACAACTCATTGTTGGCCCACTAAGGAATGTAACTCATTATGGACAATAAAAAAGAAAAAAATATATAGTGCTGATAGAGTATTATCAGAATTACCAGTAATCATAAATGACTTAGGATATGTATGAATAGGAGATAAACCCAGGGTCCTAATATGTCTGTACAGTTGACAGTGTTCAATATTTTAGACAGATACATTAGTAATTTTAAGATGAGAAAAGTCTTTTGAAAAGCAAGTCCTAGCTACGTAGATGTCTTTGGATCTGAGACATCACTTATTTAAGTATAATGTTTGTGATGATTAGGTTTTGTTATCAACTTGATGTCCTTAATTATCTTGGGTGAATCTCAGAGGATGTATACAGGAAGGCAGCCTCTCAGTAGGGGCCAGGATGTGAGGAAGCTCAGGAGAGCTAGAAATTAATATCCTTTCCTGTGTGGGCAGTGTAGGAAGGAAATTCCACAGACCCAGGAAACAATTAAGTCTGTGATAGAGTTGCAAGACCTCATCCTAAGGCTATATAAAGGGGATAGAAATCTCCTCTCCACCACCTGTCTGTTTTACTTTGTGTGTGTGTGTGTGTGTGTGTGTGTGTGTGTGTGTGTGTGTGTGGTGTTGATGATGGGTTTCTCTCTCTGCTTGGCCCTTTGAAAGGGAGCAGCCTCTTTAACTGTTATGGAACTTGCCCTGGATCTGTAGCTTCAATAAATCCTTTCCTCCCATAAACTATGCCTGGTTTGGAGATTCATGCCAGTGGCATGTGGCTATGAAAATGCTCTTCACTGAAATTGACTTGAATAGCTCCAGCACTTTGAGTTCAAGAGCAGGATAGGCATACTGTTTATACTGTTTAGTCCTGGCTGCAGTGTTCTGCCATGTGGACCTTTCAAAATACAATCTCACATCTACATTTGTGACAATTTTGTATTTTAGTTTGTACTTATAATTTGAAAGGAAAACATATAATTAAATAATTAAAAATGTAACTGTTTCTTTAAAGGATGGTTGAAGAAGCCATAATGAATGACAGGAAGAAAAAGAAAATAAAGCCCACAGAAAACAAGATAGGGGTGAATCAGGAAAATAAAAATAGGCAAACAATAGATTTTTCTGGATACATATTCCCACTTAAATGGAGCTCCAAAATCACCCTTTTTCTTACTTTTCTAGAAAAAATCTCCTTGTATGGACTTACTTGATATCCGCAGACAAGTTGTTCTTCCTGTACGCTGGCTTTCCATGGCTACAATGGCATCTATGTTATTTGGAAGTTGTAGTGATTTTTTTTTGCACATCCCTAAAATGTCCACCTCTGAGACTAAAGGTGAATCACATTTCTTTCTGCCAAAATATGATTGTCAATTTCTAATTCTAAAGGAAAGGAAATACAGGATAAGTCACTTAAAACACTGACATCACTTCTAAGCACCACATCCATGTCTGTCTGCCTTCTGAGGGAAGTGTGATTACTGAAGCCTTTTAATGGTAGCCAAAAAAATGAAATGCTTGACCATAAGGTCTATTTACTTCTTAATGATACAGTCTCAGAACAGTTAGGAGAGAGAAAAAAATGCTCAAACTAAAGTAATGCTTTTTTAATGTAATGTGATGTAATGCTTTGTCTCTGTTATCTTATTTTCCATCATCAGCCTCATCTTCTTCCTCTCACCCCCTTACCCCTTTAAATAGATTATTTAAAGCAATCCTGGATCTCCTTTAAAAGCATTTATCAATGTTTACCTAATAATTTTCCCTTCTGCACAGGGAGATAAATGGTGGATGTTTATATCTCTATTTAATCGTTAGTGATCAGAACCTCTGACTTGTATGTTAGCTTCTTCAAGGAGAAACATAAACTCACCACATTGATATGGATATATAGATAAAAGTTGGCATGTTGTTTTTAAGAGACTCATATACTTACAATGAAATAATCATTTATATTTATAAAAAATTACATTTTTCAATGACTTGCACTATATTGCTTTAAATATTTAATCATGAGTACTATTTTTCAGTCAACACTCACTCAGTAGGCTATAACATTAATAAGGGATTATTTTTTAACTTCATACTGTAATTAATGCCTATTGACAAAATGTAATTTCCCTTAACAAAATGAGTGCTTTGGTATATGTTTCTACACAGCACATCCAATATATTTATCTGTGGACCCTGAGGGAAAATATTATGACTTCACATCCAGCCTACAATCCCACCCAGTCATGAGGATGAGGATAGGAGATCTGCAAGTTCAAGATTAGCCAGGGCAACTTGAAGAGATCCTGTCTCAAAAATATAAAAGCACAAGCAGGGTCCTAATTTCAATTTCCAGAACTGAAAAATTAATACATATATATACATATATATATTTATAAAAATATTTTTAAGTAGGCACATATTGTCTTCTGAAAAAATGTAATTAAAAGAATGCTT
>PVHP010010860.1:27479-46647 GCA_004024765.1 Zapus hudsonius | reverse complement strand
TACACATATGCCTACAGACATGCAAACCTGCAGGCACACATACAAACATACCCCATGCAAGAACACTACACACACATATGTGAAGGCAAATTAGACTTCTAGACTTTCTAAAGAAGCTACAGTTTACAATCATGGGGTCAACCTATGTAGAAGAAGTAAAGGCTAGATATACATCTAGAAATACAAATAGAATGCATGTCACTCTAGACCAAAAGCATTGAAATGCATAGAAATGTAAAGCAAACAAGAAAACACAGTTTTTATAATTAGTCTGAAATAATGAGGGTTTTGATGGAAGGGAATCCAGGAGGACAGCCTGTGTGACTCAGCTTGGACGTGTTTTTTTCCTATTGAAATATATTTTCCTTGGGGAATATAAACTAGGATTTTGTTGTTGTTGTTGTTGTTGAATTGAGCCTTCAGAGCTATGAAGGCAAAACATGGGCAAAATATGGAGGCAAATATAAAAGACTCCCAGTTTCTGGAGGACATTTCAGGTAATATTCTTGTATGTTGGAATGGTCTGAGACAGTGTGACAGTCAAATATTCTTGGTTATCAGCCAGGTATTCTATCAATTTGCTCCTGTGTTATATGTAACTTGAAAAAGATGAGACAATGTGTCTAAATTTTGAGTGTATCTTGGTGTTCTGATCTTTGCCTTTAGGAAAATTGGATTGAAATCCTCACATTGCCACCTACAATTCAGGCTAGTTATCTAATTTTTTCTGAACCAAAATCTTCTCATGTGTAAACTGGAGAGAAGACTATAAATATCATGGAGTTATTGGGGGTTAATGACACATTATTGATAAAACTGTATCTGTGATCTAGCAAGATAAGGCGTTTTACAACACAATTCGGTTTATTGGTTGTTTGGGTAGAGCTTTCAATCCACAGGTGATCTTTCCTCAAAAGACAGTGTAACACAGTAAGCATCTGAGGCTTTGGAAATGAATGTTAAATAGAAGGAGTAAGTGAACTCTGCTTTTCTTCAGAAACAGAAAGGAATAGTTGTGATGTTAAGATGATCAGAATTTGGGATTTAGCTTAGAATTTTCCTTGCATTCACAAGGCGCTCAGTTCAATCCCAGCACTGGAAAAGAAAGAAAAAAGAAAGAGATATTACAAAACATTTCTCCCTCATAAAAAGAGAAATGTGAGAAATAAACATTCAGTTTAAAAAAAAACATGGCTATCAAAAAATAGTCACAAATTCAAAAACTCATGCTGAAAAGCATAAACCACATGCAAGTTTGAGGGAGACTTGAATGAAAGAATGAAGAGGAAGGGACTCCACACCAGTGCAGGGTTTATTAACCATCAACACTTGCTGAGGATCCACAGTGCATGCTCTGCTCAGACTGAGGTAGGAGAGGTACCTTAAGAGGAAAGAAGTAGGGTCATTAGGGCAGAAAGATTTAACCAGCCATTGAGAATCCCAGTAGGAGGGAGCGGGGTAGAAACCTTCAGTTCTGAGAGGAAAAAAACAGAACTAGCTGTTTTAGTCCTGGGGATTTTCTATTGCTGAACCAAGAAGACACAAGACAGAGGCTCTTCCTAAGGTGGATCTCTAAAGTTAACACCAAGTATCCAGGTATCATTTTTATTTTCAAATCGTTTGGTGTGTGTGTGTGTGTGTTTGTGTGTGTGCATGCGCGTGCGTGTGCTGGTGGTGCATGTGGGCAATGGACCATTTCTTAGCTTTGAGTAGGTTTTCCTTAGATTTCAAGGCTCTTCAGGTTACTCAAAGTCCCCAAGCCAGAGGCTTTGGATTTCACTGTTTTGAGACCAGCAAACAATGACTAGTGTGGCAGAAGGGCAAGTTAGACAAGGGTTTATGAGAGAAGAAAGTGAAACTTCAGCAGAAAGTGAAAGTGAAGAACAGAGACCTGAGCTGGGAAGGGGTCCTGTGGTCTCAGCCCTAGGTGACTGAATACTGACATAAATGGGGCTTTTCATACCCTTATGGATATAAACTAAGTATCAAATCTGGGCAGACTGGGCTGGTTACTTTGAATAATTGTGGGGACAGATGGTAGGCTGATGAGTTAGACAAATGATTGGTTACTTTGTATTTGTGGAATGGGACTTTTGACCTTTTGGATGGAAGGGCATTTGAATATCAATTCCCAGACCCTGTGGTCTTAAAAACCTGTCTGTCCATGAGTTCTCTCAGGACAAACACATTATCTGCTTATTCTCTTTGGACCGGTAACTACCTGCCTATTAGGGTTAATTTACTCCTAACCATGATCAGTGGGATGGGTGTTTCTAGGACAATCGCCTGACCTCACAGCCAAGGAAGGTATCTGGGTGCATTCCTTGGAGTGTGGCAGGCCTTCAAACCCTTCTTGGAAATTTTCCAGTTTTATAGTTAGCGAAGGCACGACTATTGGCAGCCAGTGGACACGGAGGAAGAGCTGGAGCCCAGGGAATGTCACAAAAGCTGGGTGTTAGCCTTATATAAGAGAATCCTTCCCAGGATGCATTGATTTTGATGTTTTCCAAAAACATTGCTTGTCATCCTCTTCTGTCAACGGTAGGCCTGCACTGGCCTTGACCCCCAGATCCACTACTCTCCAGCTCCAGGCACAGGTCTTGTCAGCCTCATATTACTTGGGGTTTTGTCTATGAGCAGAATGTATACATAATCATAAGAGAATTATGAGATGGTTTACATAGATTAGTTCCACAATGTCTGCCTGAAGGCTAAAAGTGGTGATACCAAAGCTATTCAGCCTAGGAAGCAAGCCTCAGAGAAAGGAGACCCAAAATGAAGTCCCTTTCAGAGACTGGAGTCCTGGTGGCTTCCTACATACATAGTTTATTGGTGTGCAGCCACAGGCAAAGGCTGAGAAAACAGTGGAGTTTGATGCTCATCCACAACGGAGAGCTATGCTTAGGCTATGGGGCCAGATTTCCTCTTGCAAATTTTCCCCATTTAGACCAGCCTATGTAGGACAGGGATGCCGACATCCAGCACAGAGTTATTCCACTTACATTTTACCCATCCCTGTAAACATCCATAAGGACACACACACAGTGCTGCATAGTTTTCATAGACTGTCTTAATCCCATGACAATGACCACCAAGATTAGCCATCACATATATGCTCTATCTCTACCCTGAGAGCCCCTATCTGGTCATGAATGGAGCATCTGGCTGGGGCCTTTACAGGAGCTGCCCCAGCCACATGGCTCTGACCCTTTCCCCACCACATGGTTGGACAAATGTCTGCTGATAGCTAATGTTGAAGAAACAGTCACAAATAGAGAGATATAATTTGAAATAGCATTCACTCCAGTGATAAGTATAAGAGGAAAATTGAAAAAATTAATATTTGAAAGAGGAGGGGAATTTTAATTTTTTGCTTGGATAGCTTATTACAGTTATTGATTGCAGTGATTAAACACTGTTCGTATCAATGCTAGAAAAAAAATTAATCCTTTAAACTTAAAAGTGTAGTACAAAATTTGACCTCTTGAATGTAAGAAAATTTAACAAGCCCTACTAAATATTTATACAGGTATACATTTTTATGTATTTCCTTTGTTACTGTAGTTAGTGAAAATTTGAAAGTCCAGAACCAAATCAGCTACTAATTGTGCATTTCTTTTCATTTGTTTTTAACTTTGAATGTTTATGTCCCCCTTTCTAAAATATTTACTTTCTTAGGATATGTTAAACATATATAATAATGGGTTTCAGTATGACATTTCCATACAATGCTAGAATACATTTTTATCATATTCACTCCCATTACCCTATCTTGTTCTCCTCCCACTCCCCTGAGCCTTTCATCTTCCCAACTAGTCTCTCCTTTACTTTCAAAATATTTAGTGATTTAGTGAGTTTTGTAACCCAGTGAGTTTTATTAGGGTCCCTAACAAGAACTCCATCTTGGGGGAGTTTACAGGAGCATGGTGGTCTTTCGTTGGTTATACTACATTGCTTTTCATTGAAACAATCATGCTCTGCCCTATAAATTCAAATTCACAAGCATGCTATCATTTGAGGAGGGCTTTAAAGAGGTTTCCAATTCCTCGAGGGATTTTTGCCTGATTAGACAAAACCAATGAGGGAAACTGAATGCAGAATACAATGTATCACAGTTATCCACCCCCGTGTGTGCCAGTCCTTAGCAGGCTGCCCTTGGCCTTCTGCAGTTTACTTGGTCACTGTTGCTTCTCTCTGTCTGTCTTCTATTTTATTTTAAGTGGTTACATCTACTTGTAATATTTTAGAGCATCTCCTTTTAGAATAATATTTAACCATTCCTATGCAAACTCCTCATCTTTTCTCTGTTCTTCACTATAATTTTATAAAGAATTACTTTGGATATTCTTTTTTTCCACATATTTTCTATTTTGAGAGACCATTTTGGCGCATACTATGCCAGGTTCTTTTTAAAAATTAACTTTCACAAAGATATTAGTACAGCATTTCCCATCCTTAAAGCATTGTCACACACGCTTTGCTTTGGTTGATGCTGTCTCCCTTCTTTTCCTCCTCCTCTTCTCAGCCTACTTTTCCTCATTATACATTTTCTGGCCCCATCATTCCCCTTCCCATTTTTCTACTTCCTGTTCTAATGTCTTTCTAATGTTTAAAGTCTTTTTTCCCTTATCAGTCCTGGTTTCTACCCACATTTACTTCCAACTAGATATACATATTTAGCAGTTAGAATCTAGGATCCACACACCACAGCGAACATATGGTATTTGTCTTTCTGGGCCTGGATTATCTTCTGTAAGGAAGTGTTTCCAGTTACACCTCTTTCCTTGCAAATTCAATAATTTAATTTTTCTTTTCTTTTGTGTGTGTGGTGTGAGCATACTGTGCATTGTGTATGCACACGTGTGTGCACATGTGCATTCCCTGTGCATGTGTGCAGAGGCCAAGGGAGAACATTGGGTGTTCTCCTCTATAACTCTTCATTTTTTTTCTTTGAGATGGAGTTTCTCACTAGTCTACAGCTATCAGTTTTTGGTCAAGCTGGATAAGCAGTGAGCCCCAATGATTCCTAATTTCTGTTTCTGCCACCCACTGGATTGAGGTTACAAGCTTGTGTTGCTAAGCTCAGCTTCTTGTGTTCTGTTTATGTGAATGTCAGAGTCAAATTCAAGGCTTCCTGCCAGAATAGCATACTCTCTTAGCCACTGAGCTATTGCCCCTCCCCCCAACTTCATTTTCTTTTTTTTTATTATTTTTAAATTTTTTAAGTCTTAAATATATATTTATTGTCCATAATGAGTTACATTATTCAGTGAGCAAACAATGAGTTGTTATCCCCAATTCCCCTTAATATAAGGAATAAAACAAAAAGAAAACAACAAAAAGAAAAAGAAAGACACGCTGGTGACGGGAGGGGGGAGGGGCGGGATAGACAGAGGGCAGGAGGGTGGGGACCGAATCACAAGGAAAGCCAAGCCGAAGGAAAACCTCAGGCCCCTGCTGGTAGAAGCCACTCTGGCACAGCCTGCTTGGACGACTCACTGCCTCCTGCGAGCGCTGGTCAACGCTGGTGGCTTCCAATCATATGGATCCTGTGCTAGGAGGTGCCTGGAATTCAGCTGGCAGTAGCAGCCTGTGTCCACCATCTGGATCCCTGCTGAAAACCCTGGCCCTTATTTCCCGAGGTGTGCAGCATGTCTGCTAGTCATCCATCTTCCCCGAAGTCCTTCATTTTCTTTATGAATGAATAAAATAACACTTTATATATGTATCACATTTTCATAGTTTATTCCTCTGTTGATGGACATCTAGCCTAATCTTATTCTCTTGCTATAGTAAAAAAAAAACAGAAATAAGCATGGATATTCAAATAAATATATAGTGGATATAGAGTACTTTGGGGTATATACCCAGAAGTGATAATAGCTGGGTCACATGGTGGTTCTATTTATAATTTTTTTGAGAGGTCACCACACTAATATCCATGGAAGTGGTACTAGTTTATACTCTACCAGCATTAGCTAAGGGTTCTTCTTTCCCTACAGCTTTCACAAAATTTATTGTCATTTGGTTATCTTGATGCTAACCATTTTGACTGGGGTGAGAGGAGATCTCCAAATAGTTTTAATTTTCATTCCCTCTGATGTCTAGAGATGTTGAGCACTGTTTACAATATTCATTGGCTATTTTGATTTCTTCCTTTAGCAAATGTCCATTCACTTCATTGGCCTATTGCTTTTTAATTATGCAAGCTTCCATTCATTCCTTCATTTCATTCTCCTATTGCAAACTATAGAGCTCATGGGAAAATATTGCTAAAGCTTGTCACTTGTTACAAGTGAGCAGGTATATATTTACTACCTTTAGTTATTAAAATGTAGTCACCCCTGGGCTGGAGAAATGGCTCAGCAGTTAAGGCACTTGCCTCCAGTGCCTAAGGCCCCGGTTCAATTCCCCAGTACCCACATAAGCCAGAGCCACAAGGTGGTGGCCCTATTGTGCGCTCTCTCTCTCTCTCTCTCTCTCTCTCTCTCTCTCTCTCTCTCTCTCTCTCTTGAAAATGAATAATATATTTTTAAATGTAGTCACCCCGCCCTTAATCACCATAATTCATCATCCTAAAATAGTGAGTATGCTAACATTTCTGGAAATACTTTCCCACTTTACTAACTAAACATGGGTCACAAAGATGGATTTTTAAAAATATTCTGAGTATTTGTAATATATTTGAAAAGGCATGCTGTGTGTTGATTCCATGCTTCATTTTCTCACCATTTTTCTGAGATTCATCTGCGTTACACTGAGTGTCCTTCATGGGTCCTCTTTGATATCTACCTACAAATGGATTGCTTGGTCCCAGCATAATTACTTCTGATCATTAGTAGGCAATGTGAAGTTCCCTTGTTTATTCTGCCTTGCATGCTTATCCACAAAGAGTTAACTGTCTCCCTACTATCATGTGTTATCATTTGATAATTGTCTGTGGTCATTAATTATTCTGGTGACTATATCATTATACAGCAAAGTAAGTTTTAAATGAATTTCTCTGTGGTGAATCTACAGTGCATATTTTTGCATTTTAAATACATAGCCCTGATTAGCCAAGTAAATACTAGTGTGGCTTTTAAATGTATTGCCCTATCACTGTATTTTCCTAAAAATCATATTTTAATCACTCATTTAGACATCTAGCTCATCGTATTCCCATGTATAATTCTATTGGATCCATATAATTAATCTTTTTTTTCATTTTTAGTTCAAGAAATTTCTCTCTACTCTTTATTCTTTTTTTAAATATATATTTATTGTCCATAATGAGTTACATTATTTAGTGGGCAAACAATGCGTTGTTATCCCGAATTCCCAAATTCACCCCCTCCCCATCCCTGATCAGTTGGATATCCTCCTCCGTGGGCTGTCTATATTTATTAGTCCTTGTGGCAAGGGATCCTGGATATCCTAGTACTCAGCCCGGTCTTCCTGGCCCAAGTGTGTTGTTACTGATGGGTGCCATGCCTCTGAACAGTCTCCCCGACCACGGCTCTACTCTTTATTCTTAGTAAGAAGATAAAGGTTTGTCTAATTTATGGGCCTTATCAAATAGCTGGCTTCTGGTTTCATTGATTTTCTCTATTGAGCTCACATTTACTTCTTCATCATTTTATGCTCTGATCTTATTTAGTTCCTTACAGCCTTCTGTGAGCTTAGTCTTCGCTTTCTCTTCAAGTCCTGTGTGGTTTTAAAGTAACAGCACCAACATGTGTAGGTCAAGGGGCCTAGATCTTTATCTTACTAAGGGGGCATTAATAACTACAACTTTCACTCTGAACACGACTTTTTTCCTGTACTAAAGTTATTGATATGTAATGACATCATTTTTAATATCTCAATATTCTTTTTTATATCTTTTATTTTGCTTATTTTGGAATATGTTATTTTATTTTCAAATATTTGAAAATGTTTCCAATGTCTCTATGTCACTGATTTCCCATTCAATTTTATTGTTATCATAATCTACATTGTGTGTTAGTTTTATACTTGTTAATTAATGTATTGAGTATTGTTGGTCATCATTTTAAGTTGGTTTAATTTTCGATCTATTTGAAGTTAATTTTCTTTTCTTTTTTTCTATACAAATTTATTGGGTTCTAGAGTTTAGATCGTGAGATTTTAAGTTGTATGGCTTGATATCCATTACTGAGTTTTTAAGAAATATTTTATCTATTTAATTGTAATCAGAGAGAAGAAGAGAGTAGAGAAGAGACAGAGAGAATAGAAACACCAGGGCCTCCAGCTGCTGCAAAGGAGCTCTGGATGTTGCACCGTGTGCATCTGGCTTTACATGGATCCTGGGGAATCGAATGCCAGTCTTAGGATTTGTAGTCAAGCACCTTAATGGCTATGCCATCTCTTCAGCCCCATTATGAAGTTAATATTCAATATACATAGATTATATATAGTCAGCCCCATTATGAGGTTAACTTTCTATATACATAGATTGTATATAGTAGGGTGTGGTTTCAATAAGTCTCACAATATCTTTTTTATTGGATAGTTCAATCTATTTTAATACTATTAATTCAAAATTCAGGGTCATGTCTGGATATTTTCCTCTTAGTTTTTACATGTCCATTGTCATGTTATGTCACATTTGTTCTTCTATTTCCACTTTGCCGTTTCATTTTCATTGAACTGTATTCTGATTTAGCATTCTGATTTCTCTGATGATTGGTTTCCTACATGATAAATTATTTTTTCCAGTTACCATAAATTTTACCATATAGATCCCAGTATCTTATTTATACTAATTTAATTCCAATTACATGTAAATATTTTATTTCCAACTAGCTTTTATTTTATTGTCCCTCCCTTGTAATATTATGTTATGCACACACAGTATACATATTCTTAAACCTATGTGTGCCCTTTGTCCTTGTCTAACATCTTCTCCTTCATTTGTGGTGTTATATCATACACACAGTAAACATGTAGGCTCCCAACCCTGTGTGAGCCATCAGCATTCGTCCTGTGTGAGCCATCACCATTCGTCTTTCTGTACCCCAGCACTACACCAACCTTTGTGGTATCATGGTATTCACACACCGTGTACAGGTATCCAGTCCTGCATGTGCAATAACCTTCCTCTTGTGCCATTTCCTTGCTTTAACCTCTTCTGCACACCTCCACCACTTGAGCAGCTTGTGCAACTGCTCTTGCTGACAAATGCATCCATTCCCTTATCTTTCCTCCTTGCCACGAACTACATTTACCCAAAAGCATACTGGTTTCTGGTTCATTAACCTTAAGGTTATTCAGGAGTCAGATAAACTGGCTAATGTGCTCTGAACTGTTATGCAGCAGTATTTGCACCACTGCTTTGAAGAAGTGATGGTTTATGTGGTTTTATCATTCATTTTACCACCTGCTGATTCCATTGTATCCCATGGTCCTGTAAATCTTCTCATGCTTCTTTCCTCATGTGAGACTGAAGCCTGAACCTAGACAGCATGAACACAGGATGTGGGGTCTAGCTTTCAGTGGGACCCGTTAATTGTTACAAACAAATAAATGAAGGGGGGAAAGAAGGAAGAAAGATGAGAAACAGAATTTAAACATCTAATCTCCATGACAACTACACAATGACTTCTACAGCCACCTTGGTCTGCAAGGAACAACAATGGTGCACCCCAGTCTTTCTGAACTCACTCCTTAAGCCTCTCTTCAGCTCTTGATACTACTAGACCACAGTCCTTTACTGCTCATTAATGTCTCCCTCCTATGTTAGAGATGTTAGTGTTAACCCGAGTTCTCCCACAGATTTGCATTATTGAAGATTTGCTCAAATTTCAGCTTCTCAGGGTGCTCCTCCCTCAGCAAGCTATTTGAACTTGAAATTCATGTCCCATAGATAACATCTCCCTCATGTTCTTCATTGGACTCCACACTAAAACTTCTGCATGTTTTAATTTTCTATTTTATATGTTTGCTCCTCTTCCACTGGAGTGTGTGTGGGCTTTCTCAGAGTTGGAATTTTATTGCATTTTCTTCAAAGTGTTTCCTGGGGAAGAGGCTTAGAGAATGTGGTTAGTGGCCAGAATGGGACAAATTGGGTTCTTCACTTAACTGAGTAATCTTGAGCTTCCCCATGGGAAGAGTGGAAATAGGAAACTCTCTATTCCTGAGACACAATAAGCTAACCAGGTGGTGGTAAGCGCTGCCCACCCCTTCTTTAGTAAGTGTCTAAAACACAGGCACATATTTTAATGTGTGTATAGTTACAGCTCCTTTAGTACCACCAAGGAAGATTTTACAAGTAGTGATAGAAACTGCATGACACGAGAGCTTAAACTGTTCAAATGATTTGGGCTATTCTAATCCAGTCACTGCCGTTGGTGTGGATTCAAAGCAACAAATATTTATTTCTAGTAGGTAGCTAAGGAGTGGCCCACAGAAACATAGATGCCACCTTACCTGCCCTGTCAAATCTAGATTTTATGTCTGGTTATGTGTCCCTCAAGATGGTTGCAAACAACAACTCCTCTGCAACAGCTTCTTGCTTATTTCTTCCTCAGTTTTTCCTGAGTATAGGACACCTGTGGACTGGTCCATTCTGATTCAGCCTCTTGAACCCACCAACCAATCAAGTATCTTCCTCAAATACTGTATGATGATGGGGGTCACATTCTAATTAGATGTCTGATTCATATAAATGGATCTGGAATATGAGTATGGCTCTTGGTGTATTTTGTAAACTTTTGGACGCTTACCACTCTCTTAGCTCACTTCTCTCCTATGTGAGGGGATGTAGGCAGTCTTCTCTCCTCCCTCTAAGCATAGCTAGAAGGGAGCATTTTTTGGAGGGTGGGAGCCTTCCAGTTTTGTACTGGGCACTTTCCTGCTTGTTTCCCACATGGGCGTGAGTCCCTTTCTGAAAGGCTTGACCCTGGGAGATTTTCTTCTGGCTTCAGTTTTCCTGCTTTGTTTTTCCCCCTGCTTCTCCCTATAAAGATCTCATAATATACTATTCTCTGAGTCCACGTCTTCAATTTTTTGATAACATGGGCAAGGACCCAAATTTGTGTTCACAGGACTGAGGAGTCACTGCATCTTCATGGAGATCCAATACCCCCAGAACTCCGACCCCATTTCAGTATTGCCCATGAGAGAAGCTGAGTTAGGTATGCAACGGGACAGAGAAAACCTTGACGGAGTGTTTGTGCGTGTGTGTGTGTGTGTGTGTGTGTGTGTGTGTGTGTGTGTGTGTGAGTGAGTGAGAGAGAGAGAGAGAGAGAGAGAGAGAGATTGTCTTTTCCAGCCTCTCCAAGGCTTTAGTCTCGAGAAATTCATGCAAATTCAGCAACCATTACCAGTCTGGGACTAAGTGTAAATTCAAAGTTTTCAGGTCTGAGGACTGAACAGAAATTTAAACATTTGTATACTTAATTTCATCAGTTAAGCAGTGAGCCCACCAAATTGACATTTCCCTACTGCTGGACTTCCTGTCACTCTGGAAAGTTAATGTCATGTTTGTCTACGTCAATCTGATTCTGAGCATTCTAACTTGCAAATAAATGCATCTGAAAACAGATTAAAGATGTCCTAAGGGCATTCCAGAAATAATTTTGCTGCCTTCATTTTGAAGAACATTGATATAACTTTATACTTTTCTTTATTTCACTACGGTTTTAAATTTTTGAAAATTTAAAGTCTATATAATTGATTAGTTGGTTGCTTTATGTAGAGATACAAGCTGGAAAGTAAAAATAGAAATGTGTGTGTTCTATGTGTTGCGTGTGTGTGCGTGTCTCTGTGTTGTGTGTGTTTGTATAAGACATAGGTCAGTGTTTCTTCTAACACTCTCCACCCTATTCCTTGATTCGAAGTCTTTCATTGCACCTAGAGCTCACTCACAAATCTAGACTAATCCCAATGCAGCTGAAAGCAATTTTGATTGACACAGATTCAAAGAATGTTATTACCATGAGCTATCAGTTTTAACCCAACTGGAGTTCAGATATTACTATCTTTTTCTCTACACTTGGAGTTGCCCATTTTTTGTGTAGCAGATTTCCTCTGAATTGAAGAGAGAAAGGAGGCTGGCTCTGAGGACTTCCATCTGGGTAGATGGAAGAATGATAAAAAGGTGAAAAATAATTAGATAATATGCAAATATTGATAATAGATATAAAGGAGATAGATAAGTGATAAATACAATAAGCAACAATGCTATAACTTTGTAATATTAACTAAATATAAGACATGCAAAGGGAACATTTTTTTGTCATCCAGTTGGAAATTGAGAAACTTATATGAAATAACAAGAAAGAAAAGAACACAAACAAAAGGACCACCCCCCACACACAGCAACAACAGAGGAAATAGCCATGGAAACAGGTCTTGGAATAGGAGTAACACAGGGTGTCAACAGCTAACCATCAATGAGTCTCTGAACACTTACTAAAGGTATGTTTGATCCCCATGGGCACTGAGCAGTCAGTACCCCGGGGAAGCAGGATAGAGACATCAGTATCAGTATTGGAGCAGAGAGGTGGGAAATTTTCCTTTAGGAATTTGCACTGTACTAGGAAGATGGGAGTGGTGACAATTGGTGACTTTGAGCCAGACTATCACTGTGCCTTCTTTGTTTTTATTCTTCATAACCATAATGTTTTGATTTGATTTGTGAAGGACACAATCCTTTAAAATATTTCATGTAGATAAGGAGTTTGTGAGCAAGACTTGATTGATATATAGATAAAATTTTTGTGGTGTGTTACATATGTAGGGAAGAAGAACATATGTATCAGGCTCAGTAAAAGATGGAGTACAGAGAGATACTTATGAATCAAATATCCACACTGTGTTCGTACAATCTAGGGACTAAATGTTCAGAAGGTACACAACAAACATGGGTACTCAATTTTCAGGAAGTTTCTAAACTGAGTCACATGTTGGTGGCCCCCACTGTAGACCCACATATTCCGTGCTCAGAAACCACACAGAAATCTCAGTGTTATTCATAGAACAAATTGTCATGTGACACAGCTCTACTGAGCTTCTTGTTCCCACATCTCTCAATAAGCCAAGTGGGTTACTGGCCCAGGGCAGTGCACACCTGCAGGCCCTGTTATTTGAACCTGAACTCTATTCTGGCTTCTCTACCATGAGTTGGAGGGCTAGGTTGGCAGACTGAAAGTGTAGACCTCTAAGCACTGTGTGGCATGGGATTCAAGGTGGAGATGAGACACATTTCACTTGCGTCCTATCCTAAGTGTCATAGCGGGGAATCTTTTCCTGAGCTGTACATTGTTAAATGATCCAATGAGCTTTGCCATTAAAGCACTTTCATTTCATCCATAAGCTTTGCAACTCAGTCCTTTCTGTGATGGCTTTTCTGATGCCACACTTGGAACCTCCGTTGGACAAAGTGAATTTCCTACACTATGGTCTCCTTCTGTATTATATGTGCATTTCTTTAGTTCAATGCCTAGAAACATTCATGGAGAAAAGAAATCACTCTAGAAGTATTTACAGAACACTAGGAAAAAATGGAAAATGTTCTTCCCTAGTAATTACCATGTTGTGACAATGGGCTCATGTGTAGAACATATTATTACTTCTCTAAAAGAAATGTGAACCAGTCCAAGGACAGAAGCAGTCATATTCATCCACGAATTCTAAGTGTAATAAGCACTTAATAATCATGGGCTGAAGAGATGGCTTAGCGGTTAAGGCATTTGTCTGCAATGCAGAGGGACCTGAGTTCGATTCCCCAGTGCCCATATAAAGCCAGATGCACAAGAGGGCGTATGTGTCTGGAGTTCGTGCTGTGCCCATTCTCTCTCTCTGTCTGTCTCTCTCTCTCTTTCTCTCTAATAAATAAATAAAATATATTTAAAAAATAATAATAATCATGGAAATAAACTACATATTTTAACTAGTAAAAGAGAGAGAGTTTAGATAAGACCTGGTATAATTCTAAGTAATTCAAAAACTATTTTTATTTATTTATTTGCAAGCAGAGAGAAATTGAGAGAAAACACACAAAGAAAGAAACAGAGAGAAAGTCACAGAGAAAGGGTCAGTAGTCACTGCAAACAAGCTCCAGCCCCACTTTGAGCATCTGGCTTTCAGGTTTTCATAATTACAAATAATGTTAACAAAAAGGAATTTCAAGTATTTTTGTTTATTAATTTGAAGTTAAGTTTACTTCTGTTTTCTGATATTTTTTTCTAATGAGTGTAAAAATCATTCTTTTACAGCAACTTAAAGGAGTGTATGATTGTATTCCTTTAGCTTACAAATTTGGGAGAGATATTTTCTTGATTTTTTGAATAGTAGTTGCATTTTAGTCACGTATAATTCTTTTCATTTTGTTTAATTTTCTTTTATAGTACATGTAAAGGATATTACCATGATCTGTATTCATGACAGATAGTTAGCCTATGGTGTTCTTAATATATATTATATTTGCCTGCTTTTGAAATAAGGGTAATAACTACTTATAATAAATTTATGAATGTTTCATATTCTAATATTTGGGAAGATAATGTATAAAATCAGTATTAATTCTTCTTTAGATTTTTTTTCCGAATTGTCCACTTAAAGCAATTGAACTTAACAAGGATGTGTTATTTTCTCTATTGAAATTTGAAATTAATGAAATCAATTCCCCTAATATTTAGAGTGCTGTTAAAATTATCCATTGAATATACAATGAACTGTATTAGGTCACACTTTAAAAAATGCTCCATTTTATCAAGTATATCAAATTTACATGCCAATACCTTTACTTCTAGTATTCTATTGCGTAGGAGGGTAAATAGAATTATCTGTTTATTATATGCATTTAAGAAAACACACACTTCACTCATGAATATGCATACTTAAGTATGTCACATTTTGATGAAACATTCAAATTTATTGTTTTCCTGTCTTACTGAGTTGTAGTTTTATTTTAATTTTCTTTATTTCCTTTATTTTGATTTTTATTGGGCCTTTGTTTTCTAGAATTTGTGAGGTCATGATTGGACTGACCAGGTCTTGTCTTGTAATTTGGTTTCCAGTTTCAGTGGGTATATACCATCCTGCCAGAGAATGTGCAGGAAGATGGTCTCATGATATCACATCAGCAGGAAGGAAGTACAGGAAGACAACAATAAAGCAGGGCTGGACTATAAGACCTCAAGGACCACACTAGTGAGGCACTTCCTCCAGCAAGGCTCTACTACCTGAAGTTTCCAGAAAATCCCCAAACAATGCCACCAATTTGGGATTAAGTATGCAAACACATGATGCTATGGGAAACATTGTATCCCTCAATCTCTAGTTTAGGAGTCTACATTTTTCCTGATTATTTATTTCTAGATAGGGCAGAATTCGGGGGATATTTTTGTTTGCATATTACAACATAAAAGTATTAAAGGATATGACCACAATTGCAATATGAGATAACTTTTAGACTCAATCCTGGAATATGTGAGTCTCAAACATCAGGGAGCTCACCACTATGCCATTTCGTGGTTTCCTCTCCAACCTTGAAGGTCTTCTTCGTTTTTTTCTTTTTCTTTAATAAAAATAAAAATTAAATAAATAAAACAGTGTGTCCTAGGCCTTTAGCTGTTCTTAGTAAAAGGATGGAAGGAAATCTCCATCTCCCTAAAAGAAGAGAATTCTGGTTACTTATTGTTTAAATGCCTCTTCAGGTATCATCACAGTAGCCACGCCTGACCCCCAACATAGTTCCACTTTACACAGTTTAGCCAAGGTCAATCATGGTCTGGAAATGTTATATGGAAAATTCCAAAAGTGATTCCTAAACTTAAAACTGCATACCATTCTGAGGAGTCTGATGAAATTTCACAGAGATAGACCCTGCCCAGATTATAATGTGATCAATCCTTCATGCAGTGTATCCACCCAGTATATGCAGCCTGCCCACCGCTCCCTTGGAAGCCTTCAGTTGTCATGGTATCACTGTGCTTCTGTTCAGATAACCTTTACATAGGAGCTGAGAGCAAGCTCACAATGGCTGCCTCATTTCACCTCACTCCATTTTCTCCCAAGGGCACTGCACCATTTCGCATCCTCTCAAGAAAAATGATAACTCAGCACAATAATGTATTTTAAGAGAAAAACAGCTACATTAAATTTTTTGCAGTTTCTTGACATAATTGTTATATATTTTATTTTTTATTCTTAATTTTTTTATTGTACCTAACCTATAAATAAAACTTTATCATATATGCTCAGGAAAATTGTGATATGCATAAAGTTTGGTATTTTCAGCCCACCACTGCGATCTTGGAAAGTATCCCCCAAGATATTACATCATTTTCTACAGAAACAAAACAGGGCTAATTTAATCTTTCCTCCAATGTTGCTGATTTGAATTTTTGAAGTATTATTTATTTATTTGAGAGAACTCCAGACACATGAGCTTGGATTGGGGAATTGAACCAGGTTATCAGGCTTTCCCAATAAGTGTCTATAACTGATGAGCCACCTCTCCAGTCCTGATTTCACTTTTTATTACTATTCTTTATGGGTTTTCATGTGTAGGTGCTGTTAATGCATATGTGCATGCATTGTGTTCAAATGCATGGGGTCTGCATGTGCATGTGTATGTGGGGGACAAAAGTTGACACCAGGTATTTTCTTCTATCACTTCTCCAACTTAATTTATTTTGAAGATTCTTTTTACATTATAATTTATTTGTGTGGAGAGAGATTGAGAGAGGAGAGAAGAGAGAGAGAGAGAGAGAGAGAGAGAGAGAGAGAGAGAGAGAGAGAGAGAGAGAGAGAGAACATGGTCATGCCAGGGCCTCAAACCATGGCAAATAAACTCCATATGCATTCACCACCTTGTGCTTGTGGCTTTCCATCAGTGCTAGAGAACAAACCCAGAAATGTAGGCCCTCAGGATTTAAAAGCAAGCACCCTTAACAACTGATCCATCTCCCTAGCCATGCCTCCACTTTACATGTATGAGACAGAGTAGCTCATTGAACTGATTCAGCTAGACAGCTAGCCAGTATGTGGCAGGATCCTATTACCTCTCCTCTACCCCCAGCCCTGGGATCTCAAGTACAGGTCCTTGTGCTCAGCATTTTTCATACCTAATAAGGTCCAATTCCACCACCCCCCACCATATTTGTGCAGCAGACATTTCACCCACTGTACCATCTCCTCAGGCTCCATTCTGGATGTTTGACTAACTTTGTCTGCAGATTGACTTTTCATTTTAGGAAAGCCCACACCTGCTTGAGTTCTAACAGTTTCTTGTTCATGATCACTTTTCGTCGTCAAGAGGCAGGTCCTCAGGGGATGGCCAGGATCTAATCCTTCTTGGTATAGCTTCAGGTAACTTAACACATATTCTCCTCAATTGCACACAACCCCTCCACTGGGAAATCAGAGAGTTCAACTCCAATGTGTAGTTTTGGAATAAGAAATTCCTATTTTTCATAACTGTCTGGCAGGGGCCTGTGGTTCTGGAAGGCTGGGTGATGGTGACATGGGGTGGCAGAGCTGGCAACCCAGGTCTCTAGAACATAGCTAGCTGTCTTACAGGTGCCTATGAAATGAGAAACCATAAAGTTTAAGTTTGTGTAGCTTCAAAATTAAATCCAAAGGAACAGCAAATAAAGATGAAATTTATTTGATTTTTGGGAAGTGTACTTTTGACAATTTAACTTCATTTGAGGTAAAATTTCTTCATTATTTTTTGAGGAAATGAGATGGCTTCATAGTGTAGAGAGATTTAACCAATGAGAAGGATATAATGAAGCTCTAAATCCAAAGGCTTTAAAGCATGATTTTCAGATGAATGTGACTAATTTTGTGATAAAATCTACCTGGTACAGTAGTTCTTGCTTGCACATGAGAATAAGGAAAGAGAATCAAACTTTCAGGTCCAGCCTGGGCTACAAAGCATGACCCTTTATCAAACAAATAAAACACCAGAAATTCACAATGAAACCTATGTTTGCAATGCAATTATCCAATTTTATTACATTGCCCATATGCCATTTTATTCAAAATTGCACAAAATGATAAATAAAAGATACAACAAAGATGATCATGTGCATTTTTTTCTGCTATCCATTCACCCTCAGTCCCACTCATCTGGACATGTTGAAAGGGTTCCCTTGCCCATGGCCTAGGCCACTATTACTTCAAAGGAGTGTTGTTCTAGGTCCTTCACACCTGGTGCTGGTTGTTCCACATTCTTATGCCACTGTGCACTTGTAAGATCTCTCAGACACAGTCCCTGTCTCTGGTTTGATTTTGTCCTCCATGAGTTGTTTTGTATGTTGGGAATATGATCCTAAGGAGAGCTGCTAGTGAGTTTGCAGCCTACAGGAAGGGTCCAACCCCCCCACACACACACATATGATCTTATCTTCTTATCCATCAATTCTAAGTCTGTAACCAACTTTCCTTCTAGCTGCTGCCCCTATTAATATTGTCATATCACTTTTTCTTCCATCAAATCCATCCTCAGTAGTCCCCTCCACTTTCAAATTCTATATCCAGTCCATAAGGAGGAGGCGTTCAGAGGGTAAAACTACGACACATATCCTAAAATGACCTTGTTGAAGAAGGTAGATAACATATCCCTCTAAATATGGCTTCTCCTTAACCAAACCTAATCATGATTTCTCCCTAAAGATATATTAAGAAACAAAATAACCACACCAATTAAAAAAACCTATCTCCCCCTGACCCAACAATACTAAAGTGTTATAAATTAGCAGCCTTTTTTTCCTATTGAGCTAAGCAGAAAGTTGAGCTGGTATTAATAGCTGATTGAGTTGGTTATGTTTGGGAGTTAGCACTGACTTCTCTGCTGTTCCCTCTCAGTGCTGCTGGCCTTGACAGGGCCCAGGCTTTCTATGGTGCTATTTACTATAAGTGTAATTTACATTCCTTAAAGACATCTGCTTGCAAAGCCTACAAAACCTGTTTAGTTCCCAGTATCCATTTAAAGCCAGGTACACACTGTGGCATAAATGTCAAGTTCTTTTGCAGAGGCCTCTGGCACTAGCTATTAAACCTTAAGATTTTCTGAAGAAAAAGACAACTAGTATTCATTAAACATGGGACAGAATTTATTAAAGACAAATAGAATCAGATAAGCCAATGAACAGAACCATGAAACAGCACATAAATTTGGGAATATATATATATATATATATATATATATATA
>PVHP010010860.1:0-27379 GCA_004024765.1 Zapus hudsonius | reverse complement strand
GATGAAACATACAAATTGATTTGGATCAGTTATATTCAATAAAGTAGGGGTATTTTTCCTGCATAGAAATCAGTCACCAGGGAGCTTAGCAGATAAGAAATGAAAGGATACTGTCTTAATTTGTGAGAAATTATGCACTTACTAATTAATTGCCATGTATCATTGGTCAAAAAATTAAAATTGAATTAAATAAAACAAAGGCACTAGCTAAGAAATTACCAAAAGCCAATATTTATTGGACAATCTTTCCTATTACTACATTCATAAGTATATTCACTCTGACTCCTGCCAGCTTGAGTTTTGGGCTTATTTATTATTATTATTATTATTATTAAAATTATTGTTAAATTTTTCAAGGAGGGGTCTCATCCTAGCTCAGGCTTACTTAGAATTCACTATTTCATCTCAGGCTGGATTTGAACTCACAGCTATCCCCCCACCTCTGCCTCTCAAGTTCTTGAATAAAAGGTGAGCACCACCACACCCAGCAATTTTTTGCATTTATGTGGGTGAGTGGTGTACAAGTCCATATATATGCATGTTTGCATCCATGTCTGCATGTATACATGTCTGTCTGCCACTGGCTCTCTCTCTCTCTCTCTCTCTCTCTCTCTCTCTCTCTCTCTCTCTCTCTCTCTCTCTCTCTCTCTGTGTGTGTGTGTGTGTGTGTGTGTGTGTGTGTGTGTGTGTGTGTGTGTGTGTGTGTGTGTGGTGTCTGCATGCACACATGTGCACAAGCATATGAAGCATATGAGGACCAGAAGTTGAATTTGGGTCTCTTCCTTCTGACTCTCCACCTTATATTTGGAGACAGAATTTCTCTCTCACTGATCCTAGAGCTTGACTTTCTATCCCACACACCACAGGGATCGTTCTGTCTCTGCCTCCCCAGTCCTGGGGTGACCAGTGCATACTGCTGCACTCAGATTTTATGTTGGGTCAGAAGATCTGAGTTCAGGTCCTGCTTGTGTTTCAAACACTTTACCCACCGAGCAGTCTCTTCCACCTTTCTGCCTACTTTGCTCATGTGACAACTAAACCTGGATGTTTCTTCTTCACCCCTCGCCCATGGAAGAGCCCCTCTCCCTCTTCTGGTATTCCATTCCCAGTCCCTGAAGGAGTATCATCAAGTAATTGAAAACACAGAATTTATATAAATTATTTGCATGAAGTGTTCTCAGGTCTGACATGACTTGTATCCTCAGAGTTTATAAAGTTGAGAAAAGTCAATCATTAGGTGGCATGTCTGTAAGCAAGGAGCTTTATAAACACATTATTCACTTTTGTGAAAGAGGTAAATAATACTAGACAAGTGAATTAACTAGAAGAAAGCAGAGCTTTTAAGTAGAGGTAAATGGCCTATTTTGTTGACTCTAAATCCATCTTTTTCTATCATTTTCTAAGGAAGAAATAGTGAGAAAGTTTGGTCTTTCTTTCCAGTAAGTTGGTTTGTATCCAAGCTTGCTAATTCCCTGGCACTCTCTGGGATCTCCAGATGGCTGGGGGTGTTGTGAGATACTCAGAGCTCACACAACCATCACACACAGCCCTCAGGTGAACCACTCCTTGGCAGGCAGCACACACCCAGCAGCTGTGTGAGGGGATCCACTGTCATTTCCTCCAGTGAGAGCAAACCTGGCAGTTGTCAGAAACACACCCGAGGAAGAAAAAGGAGCTCACAATCTTAGAGAAAGAAGTTTTGGCACTTCTCTCATTGTACCTACAAACACTTCATCAGCATCTCAAGAAGACACCTTGGCAATGAAAAGAAGCAGTAAGTGTGAAAACAGGGAGTTTGTGAACTGGGTGAGCCCAGAACATAGTATCAGTGAGAGAAGGGCAGATGGGAGGAAGAGCCTAGAATAACAGGAAGAGAATGGACTGATGGTGAGGGAGACTGAGAGTAAGGGTCTGGGATTTTAAACAAAAATACACAAGAAAGTAAGAGACAGCATTACTGTGCACTACAAAGTGTATTTCCATAAAGTTATAAGGACAGAATTTGGTGTCAAGTGATTCTGTATTCAGAATTAGAAAAGGCTATTTATAACTAATGTGTTTCTGACACTTTGTGTTTTCACCTATATTCTAGCCTTTTAAAATCTAACTAACGTAAAATGAGAATTTGATTATTAACAATAAATTATACTTTTCCCATTGCATTTGTTTATATCATGGCTTTATATTATTATGAACCTTGCCTAGTTTATTTTCTGAAAAAGAAAACACAACTTTGTTTTTTTACAGCAAATCTAGGTTTACAGAGAAAAATGAGAAAAAGGCTTCCCATGCATCCTAACTGCACACATACATAGCCTTTCACCTCAACACCCCCCAGAACCTGTGTTGTTACAGCAATGCCACCACAGCCATTGTTTACAGTATGTTTAACTCTTGGTGCTCTTCATAATATGGGATTGGACAAAGGTATAAAGACATACAGCCACCAATACTTAATCAGATAGGTTCTTTCATGACCCTAAAAATGATCTGTTTTCTCCTATATTTCCTTCCACCCAACCCTTGGCAATCACTTAGCGCTAGCCTTTTCAAACTAATGTCTTTCACTTCATAAGATGCATTTGTTTCCTCCCTTTTTACAGGTTGATAGATGAATATATATATATATATATATATATATATATATATATAAACCTATAATTATATAATATATAGTGTATTCATTTGCAAGGAGAGAGACAGCACCAAGGCCGCCAACTGCTGCAAATGCACTCCAGATGTGCGCACCGCTGTGTATCTGCCTCTACGTACGTACTGGGGAATTAAACCTGGGCAGTCAGGCTTTGTAGGCAAACATCTCTAAACATGGATACATCTCCCCAGCACATAGTCCATTTTTTAAATTGAGTCTTCTCATGGTTTTCTTGAAGTGCTTTTTGTATATTTTGGAAAACAGATTTATATCAGATGACTTGTGTAAACCTCTTCCAATCTATGACTTATCTTTATATTCTCTTATTTTAATTTAAAAATTTAAATTTTAATGAAGAATTCCTTCATGGATTCTATTTTCAATCCTCATTACCAAAAACTTGTTATCACACCCAATATTGCCTAGTTTTTATGAAATGTTCTAGATTGATAGTTTTATATTTTATATATAATATATCCTTATAAGTTTTAACTCTTACAAAGGTATAGGATCTGTTTTTACATGCTATATCTGAATATCTCATTTTCAGAATCTTTAGTAAAAAGTCTATCTACTTCATTGCCTGTCCTTTGCTCCATTGTCAAAAATCAGTTGATTCCTGACTGGTACTGAAACCCTAATCAAAAGCCTATGGCTGGGCAGGTCATAAGCCCTAGTGAGGGCACTAATAATGTTGTCTGGTTAAATAGATATATATCACCTTTTAAATGCTTGTGTTTATGGCCATATTTCAATGCTACTCTTATTTTTGCTGAGATAAGCATCTCTTTTCAAATGATGGTGGTCACTCAAAACTCACTGAAGTGCTAAGAAGTGACAGTTGAGTGTCCAGCACTGAGACATCTCTATCACACCCTACAAGGCTCCAGGAACCATTGTGGAAGAGGTGGCAGAAAGAATGTAAGAGCCAAAGGAATGGGAGAAGTGCTTGCGATACAATCATTCAAACACAAGGTTGCCTTGATATTCAAGGCCTCACAGTGGCTGACAGTACCTACACAGACCTGCATAATAGGAGGAAAAAATGATGACCTCAAAGTAAAAGAGAGACTAATTAGAAAAAAAAGAAGAGATTCAGTGGAGGATGGATTGGGGAGGGGGACAGAGTGGTGGGAGGGATTTATAATCATGGTATATAGTCTATATGTATGGAAGTTGTCAATAAAACATTAAAAAATCAGTTAATGATATGTATATGAGTCAGTGTTCCATTGGTCTAGTTGGAGTTAAAATAAAATCACAAGTGAAATTTAAGGTAAGAGACTCAGAGAAATAGACAATAGAAGCCAAAGTATCAGAAATAGAATGATTTCAGAGAAAAGAGATCAGCAAGAGGCAGTCTGGAAAGGGGAGGGGGATAATGGATAAGAAGAAAATGCAATGACAAATATGTATGAAAATGTCATCATGAATCTCATCACCTTGTAACCTAATTTAAAAAAATATATTAGAAAAGAACAAAAGCAAAAAATCCCACAAAACCTAATGTGTTATGTGCAAAACAGTAAATTTAAAGATACTAAAGACCTGTGAAGTCAGAGTACTAGAGGGAGTTGTGTGAATGTTGTAGTCATAAAATATGATGTTGATATCAGTTACAGAAAATCATAAAGTGAGATGATGAAATATGTTATAAATAAACTGGAGGAAAATATCTATAGCTTGTAAAATATATCTAGTGGTGGTCACCTCAAGCCATATCAGAGGACATCGTTTAGTGAATGAAGAGAAATTCCTAGAGGTAGAAATGAAATTTTGCGATTAATCATTATAAAAACTGGGATTATCTAAAGTATATTTTCAAAGTAGAGTTAAAATTGTTATCTATAAATTTCACATGTAGATCTTATTTTCACAATATGTATAGACAATTCCTTTACCTATTCCTGCACAGCTCAGTTTCATACTTGGATGGCTTTGAGAACCGAGTGTGTCTTATGTCACAAATAGAACCAGAGCTTGGTTTTTAAGTTTTGGCCCCTTGGTGGGAACAGATAAGACACTATAGCCAGCTTCTGTAAACAACCCTTACGGATTTAGTGGGCTTTTGGCTTCTGTTCCACACGTCAGCAGAACATGCTAAATACCTTTTAAATACTCACAACTTCTGGGATATTCTCTAGAGATCCACCAGACTTTTGTTAACAGCTGTGTCTCAGCGTTAAAACTTCTCAGTGTTAAAACTGCTGTTCTTGGATGGATGTAAAGTTTTTGAGCCTTTTCTCAAACCTACCATAGTAGAGAGATAATAATCTATTTCTGGTTTCTTTAGAATTGTTTAAAAAAAAAAAACTTATCCCTGGGGAAAAGCAGAGAACACACAATGAACACCATTCTAGACTCCAGAAAACAAATACAGGGGTTGATAAAAAGCCAAAAGGCAAGTGTTAAGTTTTTAACTATTTTCACTTCAAAGTTGTTTATATATAGCACACCTGGGTTGGAGAGATAGCTTAGCCATTACAGGCACATACATGCAAAGTCTGACAGTCTAGGTATAATTCCTCAGTACCCACGCAAAGCCAGATACATAAAGTGGTGCATGTGTCTGGAATTCCTTTGCAGTGGCCAGAAGCCCTGGTGTGCCCATATTCATCCCTATCCCCCCCTCTCTCTGCTTCTTTCTCCCTCTTTCTCCCTCCCTCCCTCCCTCTCTCTCTCTCATATATAATTAAAATATGCACTGCAATATTGATGTATTAGAATTAAAACTTGTCTGGTAGGAGACAATGTATAACGTTTCAAACCCATTTCTGTTGAAAAATTTTGGTCAAGCAAACAATAAAATTACTTAATTAAAAGGAATATGTAGCCATGACAACACACAACAGCCCCCTGCACTGAGCAAGGAAAATTGCACGTGGATGTAATGGTCATGCTTTTAAGGAATCCCCGGTTCTGAAAACTGTTGTCATTTCCAAGACCCATTTAACCACCCGGAAAACAAAGTCTACACAAAAAGCATGAGACAGAAAGTTCATGAGCACCTCATAATGAGATTACTTTCTAAAGATTATAAACATTTAGTTTATTGATAAGAGCTTATTGCCATGCGATTTTGTAGACAGAATTTTGTACGTATTCAGGGTATTTTGGACACAGTACTCCATTGAAGTGTGTGTGCGTGTGTGTGTGTATGTGTTTCAGTGTGCTTATAAATTTTCTTCACTCATTCTGATCCTAAACAAGACAAGTTTCCCAGAAGAGTGATGACAGAATCAGATTGGACAGGCACTAACAATGCAGAAAGGCTACGTATCACCACATGAGGTACTGATCGCAGACACACTGGGATGTCTCCACTTCCACGTCAGTAAATGCGCTTGGCACTCACTTTTCTTGGATGAGGAGGGTTTCTATTTCTTTCTTTGTTTTTTTTTCTTTCAACAAATAATGCATGAGTAGATTTTCCTATGAAGTGTGATCAATATTTTCAAAAATGAGACCTTTTTTCTACAAACTTTCCACTGTGGAGAAGGGTGTAGTTTCAAGAGGATGTTATATGAAATAAACTTTTTACTGTTAGTCAGTGAGAAAACAGGGAAAAAAAGCAAAGACTGAAGAGGGACATGTTAATTTCTGAGGAAATGAATGTATTACCTGGATTCTCACTGCTATAATGACCAGACACAAAAAAAGCTTAATTTCTATCTTATAATAGACCACATCTTCCAGTGCCTCATATCCTGTTGGTGTAACAAATGTACAGTAGTGATTTTCAGTCCCATTTTATAGACATAGATGGCAAATATCAAATGGGCTAAGGCAGGTCAGCTCTCATAGCAGATGAATAGAAGACCTGGATATATATGCTGATCTAATCATAAATATTCCAGTGTACCAAATAGACTCCCAGAGGAAGAAAATAAACTTACAACTACTACAACATCACTGCCACCACCCCCAATAAAAAGTTATCCACCTACTTACTGAACTCTTAAAGGCAGTGAATGAGAGTCATGGATAGTGGGATTTGGAGAGATTTTTACCTCTTACCAAGATATATAATTCAAAGTTGCGAATTCTTTCCCTCCAAAGCAACACTCAAAAGGTCTATTCAAATGAAGGACATCCCTATAGAAATAATAAACTTGTCCGTAGTCAGAAAAACTGAAATGCTCTTCAATAAAATTCAAGAGGGTGAGACAAGGAGGAGCCGAGGGTAAATGAGGGCTTGTGAGGAGAGATCTGAGGGTGGGAGAGGTTCTCTACTGGAAACAATGTGAAAGACAGACTTGAGCTATCTAGACACTAACAAGAAAGGTCAGCCCTTTGGATGTGTCTGGATTCACTCCTTGATGGAAACTTATCTGTCCACTCACAAACTGTAAAGGGGACATGCTGGCAACTGTCTCTTACAGTGACTGGCTGCTGTAGGAGAGGGAATGGTTATAACTGGAAATGGCTGATTAAAAGGATGATGATGGGTGTGATATCTGCAGTTCTCAAGTTAAGAGAAAGATAGGGGCCTTCCGTTTCTGAACTGTTTGGCTTTAGTCAAATTATTCACAGAACAATGCCAGGTCTGCTTGAGTGAGCCTGTAAACTCAGCACTCCACCCCCATGTGGAGCTAGGCAGATACTGTGGCTTCCTGGCTAGCTGGTGCAGCTGAGTTGACAAACTCAGTGAGAGATCCTATTTCCAAGAAAAGAAGGTGGAGTCAGTGAGCAAGACACCTGCTGGTCATCTCTGACCTCCTGCACACACGTAAGTGCCACAAACTTACAAGCACGCCTATACACATGCATATCACAAGACATGTCCCCCCCCCCAAAAAAAAAAAAAAGACTGGAAGATTTCTCACAATAGTTTGCTGGTTTGTGCAATCCAAGTTTTAATCACAAATTTACGGCAAATATTTTCCAAATGAATGATTATAGAAAAAGAAAAATAGAAAATTCATTTTAATACAAAGCCAATTATAGATGACTAATATTATGTCAGATGAAACTTTATTAGACAGCAGCAACCTGACTCTTTCTTCAGATTCCTGACCCTGATGCTTTCACCTCGGTCACATGCTTTCTCTGGTAGCTTATGGAAATAGTGTCTTATGAACCCAGAAGAGCACATTGCCAATGGCTAAATAAAATGCCAGGGGTAATTTTTGCTTTGGAAATTCAGAGAAATTAAAATAGTCTCTTCAAGATAAATGGGTCAGACATGGATGTTTGAAAAGTTAGAGATTAAGGTGAGTTTTCTATTTTCCAAGATTGTTTAGAGGAGAAGAAAATATGTACCTCTCCTATATAAGAGAAATCATGGAGAAAATGCTTCATCATGAGGCCAGATTTAACCAGACTTAAATATAAAATTGAGTAGTGTAGACTAAGGTAAGACATGCAATTTATTCTTTCCTGCATTTAAAATATCTTCCCAGAGGATGTACTGTATGTGAGCAATTACCACACACTCTATAGAATTTCCTATGAAAATGAGAACATTAGAAAAAAGGACTAAGTCTTAGCCTGCAGAGAAATTGAAAGAGGCCAGATGGAGTGCACCAAGGCCAGATCTCTTCCATATGAAAAAGCAGAGAAAAGAGTTGTGAACCCACCTGACATCACCAGGCTTCACAGGATAAGACACTTGACTCTCCAGCAACAACAAACTGCCTGGAGATCAGCAGTCTCCCTACAGAGCACACAGAGAAGCAATCATTTTCTGTGACTACAAGGATATCAATAATTCTTTTCTTCATAACCACATAACTTGCTTCTCCACAATACTATGCTTCCTCTCATCAGCAAAGGTGACCCTCAGTGATATGTCACCTTAGTGGGAGCACTTTTGCTGTGTTTGGGAATTTCCTAGATTGTGATTGTTTCATGCCCTATTTCCCACAGCCATACTCCTTCTCCCGCCAGGTGTGGTGGTGTATGTCTCCTGAGGGTTAGCACCACACCTGTAACTGAGCCAATCTTCCTTCCTCTCTCCCTTCCTTCCTTCCTCTTTTTCTCTTTTTTAAAAGAAGCCCAATTTCATGGTCGTAATCCCCACATCTATATACTTTACGGTTTATAAGTAATAAATTCCTATGGCTTTGCAAAAGTATTTTTATATTCCTTCTTGTTTTACTCTAACTTCCCCCCTTTCACTCCCTCCCAACTCTCTTGTTAGTCCCTATGTGTGTACTAGAGTATGTTGCCATCCTGTGTCATCACCACCGGAGTGAATTATTAGGCCAGTTGGTGGCACAGGTAATGTGCTGGATGCAGAAGAGCCACATGGAATAAGAGACTTGTTCTTGGATATAGATTCAGATCTTGGCTCTTATCCTCATATACATTACGAAAGTTATCTAATATTCCAAAAATATATAAATAAACTCTTTTATTGTTCCTTAAAATTATTTGAGTAGATTATCCACAGGACATATATTCTAAAAGAGTAATATAATTGATGGAGCAGCAATTCTTTCTGTACAAACTGGGGTAGATGCTATGTTTCCAATGATTGCAATCCATAGGAGTTTGAGGTTATACATACAAACATTACACCACTCAAAGATTCAGGAATTCTGATCTCTTACAAGCTAGGTAAGTTATTTTAACGAAGAATTTGAGGTGCTGGAGGAAAAGGGAACGAGGTACATAATCTGCACTCCTGAATATTAGATTTAAATTCTAATGTTGGCATTTATGAAAAGCAAACTTTTAGCAAATTATTTGTTTCATGGGTTTGATATTGAAAATTGGAAACATCCTAGATAGTCTTCCCTGGGGAAAGAAATCAATTATAGCCTCACTGGATATAATGTGTGTCTCTTTAGACAATAGTTACATGTGTTTCTAGCCATTCCCTAAAAGTGGACATGATGCAGGATTTTAGGGTTCAGGAGGAGTACATTTCAACAAAGTGAGACAATACCAATTTAGAGTTGTGAGAATTATGGGTTATTTGTTTGGTTAGTATTGTGTTCAGCCAAGAATTAATAATAAATGGTATGAATTATAAATTCATAGATAAAAGCAGGCCTTACCTTAGACTAAGGGACACTTCTAATAACAGAAACTCCTGATCATAAAGCTTTTCAGATTGGGCTGGAGAGATTGCTCAGCGGTTAAGGCACTTGCCTCCAGTGCCTAATGTCCTGGGTTCAATTCCCCAGGACCCATGTAAGCAAGACCCACAAGGTGGTGGCCCTGGTGCGCTCTCTCTCTCTCTCTCTCTCTCTCTCTCTCTCTCTCTCTCGCTCTCGCTCTCGCTCTCGCTCTCGCTCTCGCTCTCGCTCTCTCTCTCTCTCTCTCCTTGAAAATGAATAAATAAACTATTTAAAAAGTAAAGCTTTTCAGATAATAAAAATAACCAAGTCAGTCTCTATAAAAGATTCCACAGGGGGCAATGATGGCTAGCAGTTAGAGGTACTTGCTTGCAAAGCCTTCTAGCCAAGGTTCAAATACCCAGTGTCCAGATGCTCAAATTAGTGCATGAGTTTGGAATTCCTTTGCAGCAATAGGGGGCCCAGGGATGTGCTTAGTCTCTCTGTCTCCTCACAAAAAATATAATAATTTAAAAATGGGTTCACAGGAAGGAATGTAATAACACATGAAAATAGGCACTTGGGCTTTATGAATAATTCTAAGACATAAACAAAATTTAGATACTTGATCTATTCTTATCAAGTGATTCCTATGAGAATCAATAAAATAAGGCAGAAACAAGTGCCATGCTATTTGTTTTCCCTCTGGAATCTTTCAACAGCAAACATCCCTACTAATGTACTTACTGCAATGCTGTATCAGGAAAATCCAGAGCTTAGCAAAGCCTCAGATTCATGTCTTGTGGGAAATTCTCTGACATGACCCTATCTTTGTGAAGGTCATGGCCCTCCTGTCAATGCTACAACTGGAGGAATCCTAATCCGTGTGGAACAAAGCTGAATATATCCCTCAAAACCCATGTATGCCACTCACAAGACTCCCCTGTTAAGGAAAGATAAATCTGTCCTGCGAGATTGTTATACCCTTGATGAAAGAGAATTCAAAATATAGATGCATTTTTGATGTGCAAAGAGAATTGACAATGATGGAAGTAAAAATGGCATTATTTGAGCTAAATCTGAGACAACAAGAATGTGAGAAAATAAGAATACAAGGTTGGAAAACTTTAATATAGCTCATTGTAGTAAGGGATGATTTTATTAACAGAGTAAATGAATAATTCATTGAAAGATATGGGTACGGCTCCTGGTAGAGTAATTGCCTAATATGTTCAAGTCCCTCAGAGTGGTCCCAAAACTTCAGAGATATAGAGAAAAAGAGAAACAATCTAAGAAAGAGAGAGAGAAAGAGAGAGAGAGAGGATAAAGAAGGGAAAATGGAGAGAAAGAGAGAGAGAGGGGAAAGAAGAAACAAAAAGACCATGGTTAGATTTAACTCACAAATGAAAAAAAACTAATATCATAACAATTTTAATGTGGAATTTGGAGAGTAAATATATTTAGAAATAAGGAACATTAAAGTGAAAATTGGAGGACCCCTGGAGTCCTCCCTGAGGAGGGAAGTCATTTACAGCCTCACTGGATATAATATGTGTGTCTTTAGACAATAGTTACATGTATTTCTAGCCATTCCCTAAAAGTGAACATGATGCGGGATTTTAGAGTTCAGGAGGGGTCCTCTAAATTTATGAACACAAATTTTGGGTGTTGTCCTAATTTTAACAAAGAATTGATCACATGAAACTCAAGAAGGAGAAATTATGAATTACTAAGTTAATTTTAAAAAGAATCACGAATTGTGGGGTTTATTTAAGAGAAAACAGGATCTAGGAAGAAGGACAAGTCATAAGCAAGTGGAAAGAAAGAAACGTGAACTCATGTGGAAAACTCTGCATGACCCATGTGAGGTTCATTTAAGAGAAACAACTGGGGCAGAATCATAAACACGGGGATGGTAAGACCTATGTAGGGAAAGTAGGAAGAGTCACATGTGGAAGGCACAGCATCCATCTCGAGCGTCCCCATGGAAGAAAGGTAGTAGTGGTAATGGTTTGAGAATATGAGAGGGTGCCAGGCAGTGAGACATGGGTGTTAAAGCCAGTTATGCTCACAGTTGTCCAGAGTTTAGAGAAATTGCACAGGCCAAGAGTTAGGGAAAGCACCCACAATTGTCAATAGAGAGTGTAAGGGAGATAAATACACATGCAGCAGATTCAGAGATCCCACGAAAATCATACATGTAATTAACATGAGAAGCTACCATAAAGTATGAAGCAGAAATACGCAGAAAATTACCTAGGCCAAGAAACATGACTCTGTTCTCCTTCCACCCAGCCAGAGTGGGCAGCAGGGAAGACAGAATTATATTTGTCCCTGAGAACACCCAGAGATACCCAGAAAGAACAGACTTTCACCAGTCGTCTTTTCATAATGTGTTCCCAGCTTGCATCAGTAGATCACAACAGTCGCTTTGAATATTTGTATATAGTAGTTCCATATATAATGGATGAATGGATGAATATGGTTAATATGATATAATATTGGTGTCATAGTCAGCTACACGCCGCTGGGATGAATCTTCAAACCAGGCACAATTTGGAGGAGGAAAGGATTTATTAAAACTACAGATTGAGGGGAAGTTCCGTAACAGCGAAAGAAGCTGGCCCTCTTTCACAGGTCTGAGCAGAGAGAAAAACCCATCACCACCAACACACACACAGAACAGCAAACAGGCAAGAGGCCAAAGAGAATTTCTTCTGCTGGCTTAGGATGGGGTCTTGCAACCCTATTCCAGACTTAATGGCTTCCTGAGTCTCTGGAATTTCCTTCCTGCACTGCCCACATAGGAAAGGATGTTTACTTCTAGCTTCTTTGAACTTCTTTACATCCTGCCCCTTGCTGAGAGGCTGCCTTCTTGTAAACATCCTCAGAGACCTACCCAAGATAATTAAAAAGATCAAGTTGACAACAAAACCTAACCATCACAGCCTGAAAGATGGCACCTGAAGTATGCTGTACAAGTGCTCACATATGCCCTCACACAGGTACATACCCACACAGCAATACACACACATGAACATGTGATTTTTTAAAAGAGATTCTGTAGTGAATCTTAAAGCAAGACCGCTTAATGTCACACCCCTATGTGTAAATGACCAGTGCTTTTTCTGCAGAGCTTCCTTTGCCTAAGAGAGTCAAACATCCCCTTCATTACTCATTAGAAGCCATGGTCTTGGGCTTCAACCCTGGTCTAAGAGACAGAGGAAAATTTGGTCTGACAATGTGTCCATTTCCTTGGAAAGGATTCCTCAAGAAGCACCTTTAATCATTCATGAGGATGTTTCATTTGCTGTTTGCTACAAACCGTTTGCTGAGTTTGACAGCTTTATGACATTCTGCAAACAACTGCAATAATAGCCTTGACAATGTCATTTACAAATGAAACCCAGGCGGATGAACAAAGCAGCTGGTAGATTCTGAGTCATATGATACTGGAATGGCAAACAAGATAGTAAACAAGATTAAAACAGGGTTGTATCACCCTATAGGAGAGGTGACTTCCTAGAGAGAGGGGGAAAACTGCTGAAATACATCACTTTTAATTGTGTAAGCACTGCCTCTCCCAAGTTTTCTAAAGTGGGGCTTTGCAGAGTGTGGAACACTCACCTTTCACTCTTATGGCTAAGGACACAGTGAATCATTTACATTACCTTGTTTTTTTCAACCGAATTTTGAAAATGTGTCAATTATTTTTATGCCACTGTGTTACCTAGTGTTTTAGCCATTTCAAGCATTCGATAATTTTCTGAAAATAACACTATTTTTCATCCTTCAGATTGTCCATAAGCTTTTAAATACATATGGATCTCTTAAATGCACATATGCCAATGTGTATACAGACATCGCTTGTGAGTATATGAAAAGCTCCTGAATATAGTTTTATCATGTGCAGTTTTAGAAGTCCGAGATTTGTTTGCAAGTCTTGTTTGCATAGCATTGATGACTGTGAATTCTAATTGTAATTTATTTGAAATAATCATATATGAAGGATCAACAGGTGATAGAAAGGGGGATATTTATAAATCATCAGCTCCTTTCATTCTGTAATTTTTTCAGTATATTGAGAGTAGTTGTAGACCTGCCTCAAAATTTAGAGGACAACACAGAGATTCTATAGACCATCTGCCCAAATAATGTGCAGCTTTGCCCTCTGAAAATATCCTGCCAAACAGTGGTCCATTTATCCCATCAGCGCAGCAACAGGCTCACGTAACTAACTAGGCTTCTATTAGAGTTTACTGTTGATGTTTTACATATCTGTGTATTGACCATTTGCTGGGGGCTTACTTAGTGTCTTCATCATTGCAGCCAGGTTTGCAGATGTAAAGATCTTGTGTGCTTCTCCTGGAATTATCTTCCTTCCTTTGGCCTCTGAAAACTACTGGTCCCTCAAGCACATTTATAATCCACCCATTCATAGAGCTCTAACTATGTAGTATATAGCTTTTTACTGTGAAAATATCCCACTGTCACGTGACATGCTTTGCTGTCCTAGCCCAATGTGCACCTCCATAACACAATGTCTCACAGTGACATCACCACACTTCACTGTGACATCACCATGCCCTACTGCTAAATCACAATGACCCACGTTCACAGCATGTCCCACTGTGACATCACATTGCTCATATATATCACAATGTCCACTGTCTATTCATTCCCTACCATTATATAACCATGTCACAGCCACATTACAATGCTACACTTTTACCGCACAGTGCTCTATTGTTGCATCAACAAGCTCCACCACGCCCCTCCATGACATCACAATGGTCACATGACAATGCCTAAGTATAACTTCACCCTGTCCACTCTCATATCATAATGTTTCACTGCCCCTTCAAAATGATACAATATCCCATCACAATGCCTGACTGTGACATCATCACAACCCACTGTCACATCTCAATGCCCCACATCAGAATATCCATTGTTACAACCCCATGCCCTAGTGTGACATCATAAAACCCAACTGTGACATCACCATACCCTGATGCCACATCAAATTCTCCAAGCTCACAGCAGTATCCCGTTATGTCACAGTGCACTACTGTTCTCTCGCCATCTGCCTCTCACTGCAGCACCCCACCGTGACAACACATAGCACCCATGTGGCAGCACAGTCTCCCACTGTTCCATCACACTGCTCCACTGTGACATCACGATGCCAGCATCACAATGTCTACTGTGATATCACACTGCTCCACTGTGGCACAATGGTGTTCTGCTGTCGGTTTACAATGCCCTGCTCTCCTCCCACAATGTCCCTCTGTGACATCAGGAAGGCCCACTGTCACATCAAATGCCCCCTGAGATATAATGACCCACTATCACATCAAGATGACTCACTGTCACCTCAGAGTTCCACTCACACCACTGTCCACACAGATCACAATACCCTACCCGCAATCACAAAGAAATGCTCCATTATCACACCACAATTCTCCACTGTCCCATCACAATGCCACCTGTCACACCACATGCTCCATTTCACTATCACAATGCTTCACTCTGGCATAACAGTGCTTAGGGATGACATTGAAATGCCCCACTGTCACCTCACAATGCCCCTCAATATATCATAATGTCTCTCTGTAACACTACCATGCCCCACGGTCATCACAATGGCCCACTGTGACATAAAAGTACTCCACCGTGATACCCACCCTGTCCCAAATTGACATCACCATCCTCACTGTCACTTCACAATTTCCCACTGTCACATCACAATGCCATTCTCTGACACCACTGTATCCAATTGTGGCATTGAAAGCATCACTGTGGCCTCACAATGCCATATTGTGACATCACAAAATACCACTGTGACAATACAATTTCTCCCTGTCTCTGAAGCCAGCAAGGCCCTGGCAAGATACTCCATCTATCAAATCATTCAAATGCCTTCCTCACTTTGCAACAGACTGGAGACGAGTGTGAAGCCACCTCGCAAGAGCTACTCTTCCTCTTCCAACAAAATGAGACTTTTGACCTCATATACCATAATGAGAAAGAAGTAAGCTGGATCCTTTACTGAGCTCAGCCTAGTATCAAACCAAAAGTTTCTTTAGTGATGGTGCTATTACAGATGTCAGAAGACTTGAGGAGTGTGTGTTGTTTCTCTGTCACAGGGGAAGAGGAAATGGAACCATCTGAATGCAGCCTTTGACTCCTTTCTTTGCAGCTTGGTGCTCTTCCCTGGCCGTAGGTTTGGACAAGCTGCCCTCCCTTACAAAGGTGCCAACTGTCTTTGGCAAGTCTCCTTATTTAAGCAAGACCTTCATCTGTAGTGTGAAGCATAGATATTGAAAATAATGCCATTCTTCCTGGGAATATTAGAGCATTCACTAAATAGCTCTGAAGTGCTTTGAAAATATCAAGCACAGTGCAAATGCTAAGGAATATTAATTGTACTGACACTGGCTATAATTGGAGTCAGCATTTAAATCCAGAAGAAAAAGATTGTGATTATAAAGTATTATCATCTAGTAAGTTCTGACTTAGTCTCTATTGTCAGGAGCTGAGGTGAGCTCTCTCTCATATCATTATAGGACTATAAAAATTAAAAGTGCAGGGCTCAGAAAAGTTGAGGAAATGAATTTCCAAAACAATATGGTGCACAATATGTTATGTAATATGTTATATAAGAAGTGGGAAGACAGTCTTAATTTTGACTCAATTAACCCAGCTATTTAGTTACAGTTACTTAAATGCCGGCTCTATCCAGGGCACCCAGTCATGAGTAGAATGTGAACAAAGCTTTCACCACTTTAGTGTGGTTCAGTAGAGGTGTTTCTCAGACCCAGTTGACCTCTTTGCTGTTTAGTTTCCTCACAGGTATAATGGAGATAAGTTCCTTCTGTCTACCCATACACAACTGCTTTTTGTTAACTAGTTATAAAAAATGAGGAATTGTTGAAATTAGAATAAAAATTATGGACTTCCAGTTATGTACAACAACTGGACTTTGACATGTCTGGGCCATTCTAGATTCAAAGTACTTATAAGACATCTGTATCTTGAAGGCAAGCTGTGTTTGCCCCTGGACATTTGCTAAGAGACAAATCAAAGCTGGTATCCTCGATCTTTTCCTCTCTCTTTAGTATCATCTTAGAAGATCATAGTGTTCTTCATTATTTACTGGAATGTGAAACAAGTTCACATCACAATTATGGAATAGACCAGCATTCTACAAAAACCAACAAACAGATGAACAATCCAATTAATTAACTGATTCAAATATTCATTGATGTCAGAACAAATCATGTAAATTATATTGCCTTTGATTTGAATTTCAAATATCATGACCCTCTAGAGAGGCAAACATGAAATAAGAATGTCTAAGTTGTATTTGTTAATTGCAAATTGATTATCAGATGCTAAGGCAAGTTTTTCATATAGTCTCCTCACATGAAACCAACATACTCACTGAGGATACATGCTCAGCTTAGAGCTTCCTCACAGGATTTCAGTATGCTCACTCAAAATGAATACCATCTAATAGGAGCTATTTTTACACCTTGAACTCTACTATCTCTATCTTTTCAACTCTCTGACATCAGATAAAGTCTTTGCATAATATATCTTTTTACATCAAAAGCAAAATGGGGGGACTAAAATAAACTTTGTATTTGACATAATTTGCTTTGTATTCTTTTGACAATCTCTCTGTTGATAAGATGTCCTCCTAGCAAAGCTTAAGCTGGAATTAGTTATTTGTACAAACAGTACATGCATAGGTAGAAACAGCTAACATGGCAACAGAGATAACCTCACATTAGCCTCCTAATACGGTCACATTTCCATTTTAGGAGCAAATGGTCACGTTAAGGGATGACAATCCAATAAATAAAGTGGGAAATGTATCAAATAAATCCCTAAGTACACCTCGAAGTAAATATCTGTTCCCTGCTCTTCGGGAAATTGTGGGATGTTACAGACAATCACCCATTTCTGATCAGAACCCACAGTGTGCTTGCTTCAGACAACATGGACTGGGGAAAGGGGAAGTCACCAGAGAAGACCCTCTGAGTTGTCCAACCAGCAAAGTGCAAGCATTCTCAGACAGCCAAACTAAGCATGAAATGTTTAGTCATCTCTTGTCTGGTGTCCTCTCCGTAGCAACAAATACAATGAAAGGTATCTGAAGGTGTTTAAAACAATGGAAGAGCTATATGCAAAGCATTAGGCTTCTTTTTAAATAAACATAAGCATGGCTTATTCACTTGGCACAGTAAATTATACACATCATTCTCTATGTACACTTGACAAAAGCAACTGAAGAAAGGGAAGGTTTACTTTGTCACACAGAATGAGGGTTCAGGTCATCGTGATGGGGAAGCAAAAGGTTGAGAAGGGGCTTCCATTGTGTCTGTGGTCAGGAAACACAATGAAGCAATGAATACCACTGCTCAGTTTGCTTTCTTCTTTAGCTCAGTCTGGTGCTGCCTACATTTAGGATAGATTTTCCTGCCTTAATTAACCCAGTCTAGAAACACTCACAGACATATTCAGCAGCTTTTTTTTGTCCTCCAAGGTAAATAGATATGTTGTCAAATTAACAAGCATTACCAACCATTACAACAGCACAGCCCTTTGCCACCCCTGAGCACAGAGATCAAATGTATGCACTATGAGGTCAAATTTGCCTGAGCCTAAAAGCTCTGGCTGGTCTAGGCAATCTTGAGTGAGCTATTAAGTCTATTGCTGTCTTAGGAACTTCTTTCAAAAAATTAATAGTGCTAACATAGATGTAGCAAGAGTTAAAGGAAGAAATACATTAATCATTTTCATACTTATCATAGAATAGGATGCCTAAGGGGGTAAAAGTATTACATTGCTATCACTGAAAGCATATATTATATCCTCACCATGTCCAGTGCTCCCTGGAATCTCTTCTACCATCTGGAACATTCCATATCATGTCTGCACATATTTCATCTTCTCCCTGGAATAATGGTATACTAATAACCCATTTTAGGCTATAGCTGGTCAATTGGCAAGTAAACTATTTTTCTAAGTCTGACAATTTTTTCTTGCACAGATTTTAAATTTCCTAGTTTATAGAAAACAGACTTGGATTTAAGATCAGACTCATTTCTGTAAGCATGGATGAACTTCTGTTTGTCCCTCTAATTTCTGAGACTTCTCACACATCTGTTGCTCATAAATACAGAAAAGGGAGGTTTTTTTTTTTTTTGAAATTCTACTCTTTAACTAACATATTGAAAAGTTCCCCAAGGAAACTGAGCAGAAATATGTATCCATTTCAGATGTTGATAAAAAGTTTCTAAATGATGTGGAAAATATAAATTAAAGTAGTGCTGTAAATCCTTTAGAAAAATAAATAAGATTACAAGCCATGAATAAAAACATCATGCTATTAATAATTCAACATAAAGGAAGGCCATGATGGGAAGATCTTTGTGAAAGGTAGGATTTTTGTTAACAATTACTGCAAGATCAAAATGAAAAGACTTCTTGGACAAAAGGAGCTCTGGGGCAGTTGTTGGAGAATTTGTTGTTGGTCTGTTTGTAATTCCTGGGTCAGATGGGCCCTACTTGATATTTGACCTTTGACTTGTGGTTAGCAGTGAGCAGTAGAGGTTCTTAGCCTCAGGCCAGAATGGTGGTTATGGGCATTCAGGGCTGAGTGGCTGCTTTGTGTTATAGCAAAGGAACATAGATATGAGAAATTCTGCAACTGTGCATGTGTTGAACCCATGAACACAAAGAAAAGACCACAGACTCCAATTTACCCCAAATTGAAGGAAGCTATATTTGTGCAAGAGGAGCTGGCCAGCGGCTGCCTCAACCAAATGTAGGGCTCCAGAGACCACTACCAGTAAAAGAAAAAGTGAGGTTTTTCTTAGTATTTTATTAATTCATTTTCAAGCAGAGAGATACAGAGAGAGACAGAGAAACAGAAAGAGACAGAGAGAGAGAGAGAGACAGAGAGAGAGAGAGAAAGACAGAGAGAGAGAGAGAGAGAGAGAGAGCACCAGGACCACCACCTTGTGGGTCTGGCTTATGTGGGTCTTGGGGAATTGAACCCAGGGCCTTAGGCACTGGAGGCAAGTGCCTTAACTGCTGAGCCATCTCTCCATCCCCAAAAGTGAAGTTTTTATATTTAAAAATTTGGGGAGTTTCCAACAAGGAGTTTAGCAAACAGAATATGTAGTTAATTAAAAATTGGCATATTTCTCTGGATGGCATGGGTCTTATCATGGTCAAGGAGGGGAGTAATTTAGATTCTGGGAAGAGTGGTAGCTTAGTCAGGGAGGAGAGAGTCTTGGGAGGGTAGAGCACAGTTAGAGAAATTCCATGCAAGTCAAGGTATGGTCAGATCAAACAGAATTTTGTTACAAAGTGGCTTCTAACTCCAAGATGGAATCTCTCTGGTCTTTCACATGCTAACTGGTGAGACAGGCTTGCTTCCTTCCTCAGAATTCAGAGAGGAAGCTCTCAATGTACACAAAAACATTTGCTTTCTCATTGAAATTACACTTGATTTCAAATTTACTCAGTTAAGTGTACACATTACTTAAATGGACAAAGACAGACATCAAAGTCATCATGCTTGGAAGAAACAGAGTTAGACTAATGGACAACTTCGCTAAGAGCTCTGAAGAAAAATATGATCTCTATTGCTTATCTATCTCATTTCTTTATTTCTTTTTATTTGAGTTACTGTTGACTGAACCTATGGCCTGGCATATACTAGGTAATTGATTTACCACTGGGATATCTCACAGGCCTCTTTTCACCTTTTACTTTGTGTCAAGGACTCACAATGTTACCCAGACTGGCTTCAAACTCAGATGTAGCTGACACTGACCTTGAATTTCTGATCCTCCAAGCTCAGCCTCAGGAATATCCAGGAATAAAGGTCTGAACCACCAGGGCTGACGAATCACAATCTTTTCATACTGATTAGATAACAGACATTCATGAAGAGACATTCTTGAACAGAGATTGTCATGGTTTACTAGATGAACAGAAATAAGATCTTTATTCCATGCTCTTCCTTGGCTATCAGAATTTAAACTAGTTTCAGGTCAATGTAATCTCTTGAGAAATTTCACATAAATCAAATATACATCTATGCACCTATATACTATATATATATAATTATATACTATATATACATATTCTACATATAAAATATCCATACATGTATATAAGGAGATTCATATATACTGTGTATCATATATATGGAAGTATATGAGTTACATGAAGAATATATAACATATGCACATATTTGAGACTATAAATGATGTAAACATATAGGTTAAATATTTAGAAATATGTGCATGGAAGTGGAAAGATTTGAGAAAATACTGATGTTTTTTTAAACTCTCATAATTTCTCTACACATCTGTTCTTGTTGTCAAATAATGACTATATCAATTTTATGTAATTAAATTGTTTTCAATGCCCACAACACTCAGACTAATTAAAAAGACATTTTTTGGTTTGCTTTGAAAACAAAATCTACTTTAGTAAAATGTCCCATGCTCAGCCATCCAAAAACACATTAAAATAAAAATGATCATATGAAGTGTCTTCTCATGTCAACAGAATGAACTTTGAAATAGTGCAATGCATGTCCAATTAGGTAATGAGGATGAGCTAAACGAAGAGGAAGCAGTTTAACTGCGGACTTTCAGCTACAGCAAAATGTGCACAAGTGTCGTCTTATAGTCTTATTTTATGCACAAAGAATTGGATTGCTCATTAGATTATCTAACAAAGAGAACTGCTAATCCTTGCGAATTTCAGAATTTGTTTTAGTCACTCGAGAAACTAATGTTTAATGATCCAATTGTCACGTAAAACAAAACTACAAAACTAAAAGTTTATGTTGGTGATCATCTTGCTTATTCTGTTGCTATTAAGAATATGAAGTACTGTGATATCCAAGAGCTACACACCTACTCAGTGATGAATACTATAGATGTTTGTCCTCACATTGTCTCCCGAGTTACATATAATTTTCTTTTTTAAATTAATATCTTTATTATGAATAAGTATATGTATTGTATGAGCAAATCTTGTGAAGGTGTCCCTGTTTCTGTCCTCTCTGTCCCCTTCCCACTAGGGTCCTTCCTCGGTGCACATATTGGATCTGTCCATAGGTTAAGGGTTATGAACTGCACCAGAGGTAGCCAGTTTTTCTCTTTTCCTTTCCTCTTATGTATTGTTGCTTAAGGGGGGGGGCAATTTCTCTGGATATTCTCCCCCACCATGGCTCTTATAATCTTTTCGTCCCCTCTTCCGCTCAGTTCCCTGAATAATGCTGGGTGAGTTTTAAGTTTGCTTTATTGTGGAAATCGTATCTCTGGACTTTTGCTTTGGGTTGTGATGGATATCCTTGGTGTCTGTCTCCATTGACCTTTCCTGGGTTATCTGACTTGCTGTGGTAATAGGTCTCTCTTTTATCTCACCACTTTCTCACAGGATTCATTTGGGGTCTAGATAATAGGCCAGGGGTGGTTCATCTATTGCCAGGATGTCAGTCATCATCCCATGTCTTGTTGGGTTGTCTCCAGCTTTCTCAATGCCTTCTGAAAAATACAAACAGAATCTCCATCAGAGAGTGAGTTCAATATAGGTTAAATGAGACAAACATTGCTACTTTGGCTAGCTTCTAGTGGGTATAGCCTCTCTGTAGTTCTCTGGTAGTGGGAATTTCCCCTAAAAGCCCGAGTTCTTGGTCCCCATAGGATTTCGCCATGGATCCAAGTTCTAGTTAAGGGTTTCTTGTCACTAAGTGGATATTAGCCAATCAATAAGCCATTGATTACCCTCCTAGGTTTAGTGCCACTATTGCACAGATGAGCCTTTCTTGACTTGCTGGTCTCTTCCATATAGTCATGTGTTTACTACTCTCTTGACACTGTTTGTATTGTATATCAGTGGTTTCTACTTTCTCCAAATATCATTGACCAATTTACCCTGTCAGCTCATGTAACACCTTCCAGTGCTACACATGCTACCATCTGGGAGCTGGTTACCATTCTGGATCTAGCTTGGTGTTGCTTGATGATATTCTGTGATATCTTCAGCAATAGGGTCTTACCTTAGGCCTGGAGAGGTATTCAAGAGCTTTGACAGAACTCTGTCTCAGTTTGGGGACCTTTGGATCTCTTTGATCTACAGCTCAGAGTGGGAAGGAACCTGTAACTGGAACAGGGAAATGCAGCCCTGAGCAATTATTCTTGAGGGCTTTCTCCTCCTCTAATTTTCTTATTTACAGATGAGGACACTGGTTTGGGGTGTTCAGTAGTACAGAACTAAAAACTGATTTTCTAACATAAGCATATAGACTTTCTCCTTCGCTAATATGGTCTTAGTATTCCTTCTCTCTTATTTTTCTTTCTTTCATTTTTTTGACTTTTGTAAACAAGATTATTTCATGCAGTAAAGCTACCCACTGTATGTATGTAACTGTAACTGAGGATGGCATTGAACTCCTGGCCCACCTGCCCCTTCTCCCAACATGTTCTGGGATTACAAGCATTGAGCCACTTTTATGTAAAAATTTTTACTGACAACACAAGTCTACTCACCCCAGATAGCCCACCAATGACAGTTCCACCCAAGTATAGCTTCGTAAATCAAGGAGTTTAGTTCGGATTGCTTACAGTAGCAATAGCATGGGTGATGAGTTACTTCTAGAAGCATGGCCAATTTATACAATGTCTCTCTCAGCAGCCATTAAGAGCTTATAAATCCTCAAAGAAGGTTGGAGCCTGTGAGTCCTCCTGCCCCCCCCACCCCAGCAACCCTTACCTGACTAAAGACCCTCAGGGAGGTTCAAGCCTTATGCTGGGAGGACAATGTTCCAGGATAACCAGCATGCCTAGCTCTGTTCTTTCCTATTCCCTGACCTCACTTCTGGACTACATAGCATTTTTTAAAGAAAATGAAAAATAAAGTTTAAGTTCACTGCTAAATTGATGAAGAGCAACTGGCATGGACTCACCAACTTTTCCTCATAGAAGACATCTAAGAGCCTGGTACACATTAAAATGGTAATTAGGCCATATTAGCACTAAATAAATAAAAGCCACGGCCAGGTAGGTATATAATGTACTCTGCATACATCCTGAAATATGACTGTAGGCTTTCTCCGTGCTGGAAAAACAAATTCGCAGAGAGTGGAGCTGTCTTTTTGTTTTGTTTTGTTTTTAATTTTAAAGTTCTACCAATGGGAAGTCTGAGACAGTTTCATTAGCTAAAATCAAATCTTCAGGCCCATGTTCCCATCTGCACAGCTCATAGGATTTGTTTCCCTGTCTTTTCCAAGCCCTGCCCATTCCTACATTGTTAGGATCACAGGCTCTTCTTCCATGGAAGAAGGCAGTGCCAGCTTCAATCCTTGCCTCTAGCATCTTTATAGAAACTCTTTTCACTGTTAGAGACTAGCATGATTTAGTTTGAGCCAATGCAGAATATCTAGAATTATCTTTCTCTCAAATATAACCATATCTTCAGATCCTCCTTTGCTGTGAGATATAACATATTTCGAGGTTTTAGATGTCGGTCTGTGGACATCTTTGGGAGATCATTACATTACGGACCAAAGTGAGGTCTAAATAAATATAACTGATACACTCATTAGTGAGAGAGGGTCAAAGTAAATTCTGTTTTTGAGAAGAAATCCACTTTGAAAATAAAAACTCACAAAAAATAGAGGGGAATTTAATCTTAAAGTCTAGGAAGGGGAGGGAGAGAGGATAGAAGAGGATTAATAGGGAATGGTGGGTACAGTTGGTGAAAAGGAATAAAGATCTTTCTAAAAATAACTTTGTAGCTTTTTGTTGCTTCGTGTTTTGTATTAATTCTGACAGGCATGCAAGTTGAGAAATACAGTAGAAGGTAGCTGAAAATTTAAAGTGAAAAAATACTGTGTAATCCTCCCCAGCCTGGGCTTTCCTTTTAAAACCAATCCTGACACTACTTTCCTTTCAATATTGCCAACCTAAAGAAATGATAAATGTTTGAAATGACAAACATCCTAAATAGACGCTGCATACATGTATTGAAGTATACTTTTTCCATACATATGAATGATTATAGTTCTATTAAAAATAAGTTAAAGTGGGGCTTGCTGTCAAATGCCTATAATCCTAGCACTCAGTGGGCAAATATAGGATGATTGGAAAGTCAACATAACCAGGATACAAAATAAGATGCTAACTCACAAAGAACTCAAAATTGAATTCATTAATTCATTTCAAATATGAAGAATCATGTAAAAAGGGAAGAAATACTCCATGCTAGGGGGCTGGAGAGATTGCTCAGCGGTTGGGGCACTTGCCTTCAGTTCCTGGGGCCCTGGGTTCAATTCCCCATAACCCACGTGGGCCAGGCTCACAGGGTGGTGGCTCTGGTTTTCTCTCTCTCTCTCTCCTCTCTCTCTCTCTCTCTCTCTCTCTCTCTCTCTCTCTCTCTCTCTCTCTCTCTCTCTCTCTCTCTCTTAGAAAAAGTATACAACTTCAAACCAAAGGAAACTTTAAGGGGTAAAAAGTTATTCCCCCATCTAAAACTATATATCAAAACTAACTATGTACTTAACAAAGTATTAAAAATTGTCAATTGTTAGAGTTGGTGGCACACACATGAAATCACAACACTCAAAAGGTAGAGGCAGGAGGACTGTGAGACCCTATCTTAAAAACAAGATAACTCAGGGCTGGAGAGGTTGCTCAGTGAATATAGACGCTTGCTTACAAAGCCTGACAGCCCAGGTTCAATTCCTCAGCACCCGTGTTAAAGCCAGATGCACCAAAGTAGCATGTGTGTTTGAAGTTCATTTGCAGTGGCAAGAGGCCCTGGAGCCCTCCCTTTCCTTTTCTCTCTCTCTCTCTCCCTCCCTCCCTCTCTCTCTCTCTCTCTCTCTCTCTCTCTCTCTCTCTCCCTCCCTCTCTCTCTCTCCCTCCCTCTCTCTCTCTTTCTCTCTCTCTCTCTCCTTGCAAATAAATAAAAATATTTTTAAATACCTCTGAACTGCTGGGGGAAATAGGAAACTACATTGTTATATAACTACATGGTTCTCCTTGGAGGTCTTAGCACTTGCACCAGTCTTTGATTGTTCTACCAAACAGGAAATCAATAAGCAGATAGTTCATCTGAATGGAGCTGTCAATCTCCCTGACCTAATGCATATTCATAGAGTACACTACTCAACAGCAGCAGACTATACATTCATGAACTTCTCAAGTTCATGAGGGATATTTGCCATGATATATTTGAAGGTGTGGATGCAAAAGATAAGGCTCTCAACTCAAAGAGGATAAGAGATAGTTTATTATGGAGCTAAATATGAGTGACCATGGTTCAGGAACACAGATTTAGGCTACCCCAATTCCATGTTCCAAAGTGTTAACAATTCCATGCAGGTTTTATAGTTACAGAACAGAACAAAGTTATAAATCAAGGCACTTTTCAAGTACTTTGGTTGATCATCGGGTAGGCTGGTTACAGCAGAGTGGAGAATTCTCTACTATGGGCTTAGATGCTATCTGATGACATGCTTAGCCTGTGGGTTGGTGGAAGATGGGGGACTGTTCTTACATTTCAAAAAGGATCACACCTGATCAACTAATAGTCACCAGGATGTTAGGTCAAACATGGAGTTGGGTGTTAGGTGGCTGTTGGGGGACTGAAGATGGCCCAAATGTAATCTGGCTCTAACCTTGCAACATTCCATCTTCCTGTGATGTCAGGAATTCTATCAGCCCATCCAACCTTGCTGGAAGCAGGTGTGGCAGGTTTAGCACTGTTTTTGGAACTTTAGTTCACGAAGGCTGAAAAACATATCTTAACAAATTTTATATACCTGGGGTATAGGTCAAAGAATAAAAATCATTTTTTTTTTGTTTTCTTAAACCTATATGCATGGTCATAGGCATGTGTTTGTGTACATGTATGAGGGTGCATGTTTGTGTGGGGACTAGAGGTCATTAAATGCCATGTCTCTCCTTCTATCACTGTCCACCTTAGTATTTGAGACAGGATTTCTCTCTAAGCCCAGAAGTCATTGATTCAGCTTGGCTAGCTGGCCAGCCCATTCAAAGAATCCCATTTCTACCACTGCAGTCACTGGGATTACAGGTGTGCACCACCACACCTGACATTTTACAGAGATGGTGCTGGGGATCCAATCATAGTTCCTCATTCTTCCAAGCAAGCATTTACTTGCAGAGCCATCTCCCTACCCTCCCAAATGTTTAGATAATGTTTCAAAAATGCATCCGTGAACTAAATGCAAACTGAAATTGAAGTAAAATAATACACAGAAATTTATAGCAATAACTGTGTGCACTAGAAAGTAGGAAAGATCTGAGGTCATTCTATATTTTCTCTTTATACCAGCAAAATAAGAAATTTAAGCTTAAAGCTAGTAATAAAAATATGAATCAAATAGTAGATAACTAAAGCCTAACTCAATGATATTCAACTAAAGCCTAAATCAATAATATTCAAAAACAAAAGCAAAGAGGCGGTCTTCCCAGCCTTCTGAGAGGGGAGGGAGCGTTTCTCCACGGAGGTTTGGGGGCTGTCCGCAGTGCAGACCCAGGGTTGGGGCCGTCACTCTCCAGCGCCAGAGCCGCCGCGGGGTCCCGCCACCTCTCCCCTCGGCGGGGGGAGCGCAGAGCGGGCTGCTCTTTGTGCGCCCAGAGCGCAGGCCACTGCC
>PVHP010010859.1:0-46523 GCA_004024765.1 Zapus hudsonius | reverse complement strand
TCTGGAAACAAGACCATGAAAAAGACATGGATACATAGTGTCCTCAATCAGGAAGCAGGGTGCATCCCCAGTGACCCACTTCCTCCCTCAAGACTCCACCCCTGGAGTCTAAAATCATCCCAAATAGCTGTTCAAACCATGACGAGTATATGGAGGATAATTTATGTTTAAATTACAATGCCTAACATGTACTGAGTAATCTGCATTTATCTTTATTGATGTCATTCTTTGAATTCTCATGGCAACCGCATGTAATTCTTATAATTTCTTGATTTCATAAAGGAGGAAACCTAGGGTCAATTAGTCATTGTGATTTCTTAGAGTCAAAGAATCAGCGAGTTTAGAGTCCAATAGTAACTGGTATCTAATATAGCCAGAAAATGTAATACAGCTGACTTCTTTTTCAATATCTTAAAAGAAGATGCCCGACTACTAACACTTGACATATCCCTGTGAAGTAGTCTGAGAAAATCCTGTATCATCTGACTCATTGGAGAACCTAGAAAGGCTGAAAAGCCAAACATGATGAGTGAAAACACTGATGCAGCTGTGTAGGACACTGATGTGGATCTGTCCAAATAACCTACAGACGGTGTCACAAGGAGAAGGAACATTGGGGTTTTTAGTAACTTGAACAGTTTTTCAATGGGTTCTGTTGAGATTATCCCACTTCCAAACAGTTTACAAGCTGCATGAAGAGAACCTAAACCTACAGCTGATGACTGCACTAGGCAGCCTTGTACTCTTTGGGGGTGGGGCTCAGGGTATTATTTTGCTATGTAGTTCATGGTGGTGTTTGAATAGTAAATTACCTCAGATTATAATAAACAAATATCTGATTGCTGGGATAAAATACCTGGCCAGAAGCAGCTTATGGAAGACAAGAGTTTACTTGAGCATACAGTTTCACATCAATGCCAATCTCAAGCGACACACTTCTTTCTTAAAGGCTCCTCCATGTCATAAAGGTTTCACAGGCTTCCCAAATAGTGCCACCAGCTGGCATTAAGTTTTCAAAAGTTTGCATGTGTCTGGAGTTTGTTTGCAGAGGCTACAAACCCTGGCACTCTCATTCTCTCTCTCTCTCTCTCTCTTTCTCTCTCTCTCCCCCTCCTTGCAAATAAATATTAAAATAAGTAAAACAATTGATCTGTTATAGACCAGTTTCATTAGCTAGTTCCATAAGGCTATGAAATAATTTAATAATGAAGATTATTGGGAATATAAGTATACAGTCAGTTTTTCTACAAATGTGTGGAATTTAATTATCCCTTGATGCTCTCTTTTATAAAAAATCATTTATTTGAAAGAAAGAACAGAGAGAAAGAGAAAGAGGCAAACAGGGAGGGAGAGAGAGAAAGACAGAGAGAGAGAGAGAGAGGGAGGGAGAGAGAGAGAGAGAGAGAGAGAGAGAGAGAGAGAGAGAGAGAGAGAGAGAGAGAGAATGGGTGAACTGGAGCCTCCAGCCACTATAAGTCAACTCCAGACTCACACTCCACTTTTTGCATCTGGTTTTATATGGATATATGGATACCAGGGAATCAAGCCCAGGTCATCAGACTTTGTAAGCAAGTGCCTTTAACTACTGAGCAATTTCCTAGCTCTGAAGCTACCTTTAAAATAAGCAAGAATGCCTTCAATGTGTAATGCATACTGGATTCCTGCTCAGAGAAGTAATTAGGAGTCATCCCGTCTGCCACAGCTAAAATTTCTCACTAGCTTGAGAGTATCCTTGTAGGACACCTACTCATCACTAGAATACTGGATGAAAATGTTTCCATCTATGTAACGTGATAAGGTATGGAAATATTTCAAAGGTGTGAAGAAAAAAAAACCAATTCAAAATTCTCTTTCCCTTCAAGCCACTTCCTTGTGACCTCAGAAATATAGAAAGGTTATGAAATCAACATTTTAGCTCCCACAATAGCATGGGTGATTGAGTCATCAACATAAAGCTAAAGCCATGTCCCATAAAAGCGACTGCATTACGAAAGCGGTCACCACACAAAAATCCAATAAACACATGTGCACATTTTGTGCACACACATGAACACAAGCACTAGTCTTCCTGAATACATGACCTTCTGCAAGAATGCATGCTTTAGATACTGAAAATAGTGTCACGAGGCAAAACAACAGAAAACATGCAACTTGTCCACACTCTGATAATTATGTAACAGTTACAAAGCAATAAAATGCACGAGTTGCAAAGACAATAGGATATTCTCTGACGTTATATTTCCTTCACCGATTTTCTCAAGCTTGTTTTAGTTGTACCATTTCCATACTAATGACACTGCATCCCCTACCAGCATCTTTGCACGATCTTTTCATTGCAACATCATGTTTCCTTAAACCTGTCTTCTGAGCATTTAGAAACAGCAGTAAGAAGTTGGTGCTGTTATTGAGAGCAAAGAATACTTCCACCAAATTTCAAGTCCTTCAGAGAACCTTTACAGGACGTTTGATTTGGACATGAGTCCACATGGAAGGCCTGGGCCTAAGATGAACCCTATAGCAGAGTCCCACCTATGAGGATTCTCACAGACTTACAGCTTTCAATCTCCAAGGTGCAGTTTTGTTCATCCAGTGGGTACCGCCTCAGATCCATCATGCACGCAGCTGTGGTTGTGATTCTAGGAGAGAAATGACAACACATATCGTCAGCAGGGTCCATGCATTGAGTTGGAACTTAAATTCAAGTACAGAAGAGAAAAAAACAACAAAACAAAAAAAAAAAACAACTCACCTACTTGGACACCGATTTAGCCCAATATTAAATTACAACAAGCAATGAAGCATTTTTAAAATTTAATATTTGTTTTGAAAGCTAGGGTCTTGCTCTAGCCCAGACTGATCCTGAATTCACTAGATAGGCTCAGGTGACTTCAAACTCATGATGACTCTCCTACCTTTGCTTCACAAGTGTTGGGATTAAAGAAGTGCACACTACTCCCAGAGAGCAATACAAACTTGACAATCATTTTTCTTTACCAGTAATATGCTGATTTGTGAAGAGACGATAGAAATCAGTATAAAATGGTCCATTAACTACTTGCTCTCACATCACACAAGAGCATTTGTCAGGCATTTCTGACATGTTCCAGAGTGTGTTGGGGTGATAAAGAATCCTAGGTTTAAAAGAATAATGACCAAGAAGATTCTTCTCACATATGCTTTCTCCATCCTTTCTCAAGACCCTAAAATTGACTTTTATCAGTCGTGGCATTGGTCTCCCATTTTTCACCATTAGCTAAAAAAAAAAAAAAAAGTCCATAATTTTTCCAGGGCTGTAACACAGCACACATCAGCCTTTTGTCTGTCATGTGACTAGTTCTTCTCTGAATAACCTGATATGGTCTTTAACCCTTAGAGAGTCTCCCCTGCATCCTGGCAGAGTCATTTCTTTTGAACAGTTGGTACGTTTACTATGTTGTCATGAAGAAATCCACATGGACCTTTAGTTGAATCTTCTATGTCTCTGTCATCACTCTACACTAATCTTGCTACTGAAGACCTACCAGGGGCCAAATAGCCTATAGTTCTGAATGAGGTACACATATATATCTTCTGAGCAATGAGTCAACACCAGGTCATGCAAGAATATAAATCCTAGAACAAAACATATCTAAGTATGAATTTAATAACTGTAGAGAGAAGCTAAAAGAGTGATCCATGCTTAGTAGGCTCTTTAAAATTTTATGTCTGCTAAAAGAACAAGAGCATAAATAATGCTGACTTGGATGGAATCAGACTTGTGCTCTGAGGGGCAGAGAATTCTGTGCTAGGAACAGAAAGGCAGATTGCAGATACAGTTTTTTTTTTGGGGGGGGGACTAGGGGGCTGTCTAGTACCAGAATTTATAAAATAGAAATATGGTGAGCAGTTACTCAGTAATCCAGGTGTCCTGTGTCTGTGAAATCTTTCAACTTTCATCTCTCAGCATGGAAAATAGGTAATAAATGCCACATTTAATTAATGTCAATATTTCCTAAGATGAATCATTCTTGTCATTTTGCTTCTATTCCTTTTCCACTGAGGTTTATGATTTGCCAATTTTTGCTTTCCTTGTCTATGATATGTAAGATTCAGAGCTGATGTCTGCCTAGATTCCTTGTTTTTGCTTCAGTGTGGGTCCGTGGCTTAGTGGGGGAGTTGCAGCGTGCATCAAATCCCTGTTCGTCCACGAAGATGAGAGAACAGAGGCTTGGAATAGATGTGAGCTGACAAGAGATGAAGACTCTCTGGAGAACGCGGCAGTGGGCAGTTCTCGTTTATTGTATAGATAACAGTTGTTTATATAGAGGAAAAGGCAGAGATAGGGGCATAGACAGCAAGGGGATTGGTAGAGGCAGGATCTGTGGACATCTCATGAGTTGATTGGTAGGGGCCAGTACCCTTTAGATGCCTATTTTGCATAGATAAATTGAGGGGGCTACATGACATATAGAATGGTCAGCAGAGGAAATGTAACCTTATTGTTTAGGATTGTTATTGCAGCTGGTCTAAGTTTAGGCCTTGAATTGCCGGCTTATCTCAGGGCACAGCTGTGGCCTGCCTGGAGCCTGGAGTGTCCAGGATTCGCTAGAGATTATCTGGGTCCTCAGACATGCCTCAACTTCTTTAACAGAAGGAGACAGTCCCAGAAGCCTGCCAATCTCAGCAAAACCCTAACCTCCATGCCTCTTAGCAGAGTACCACACTTCAGTGGGTCTTGTCTGCTCTGCTTCCATTCCCTGCCACTTTCCATGTCTTTTCTGAGTCTGTCTCCACTCCTTCACATCCAAGTCACTGTAGGAGCTGGTTTCTCAGTCTCTCCACTTGCGTCCTTATGTACAATATCACTGGGAAACATAACATAGATCTCTAAAGGCTCTGCTTCAGTGTAGGGGTGTCTACTCTGAGAGAACTGAATACTCTGCCTTTGGTCTAGAGAGCCTGGGGTGAATGAACACCCTGATCCCTTTCTCCTCCTCAGCACCATCATCTACAAGGCCTTTCGCAATAGCGTCCAGCCTTCACATAGTCCTGTCTGCCTGGACTGTCGCCAACCCTTCCTCTGAGAAGCCCTTTCCCAAGCAGCCCTCCAAAATTGATTGCCTTAACTAATGCTCCATTTTAGCTTTCTCTTCTTTGCCTTCGAGCAATTACCACAATCTCAAATTATCTTGCTTAATTGTTTTCTTTCAATAAAGTTTACACTGCTTAAGGGCATGCACTCCATTCTGTTCTCTGCAAAGGAACTCAATAAAAACCCACTGAATGAATAAATACATGAATTTATAACAAGACAAACAGTTGGGTTTGCTTCTTCTAACTATTTTTTGGAAGATTATTTTATATTATTGCTTCTTTTTTTTTAAATTTAAATTGTACTATGTCTTAGGTTGAAGACATTCTTTTTTTTAATTTGTAACAACAGTTAAGAGTTAATCCATTTAAAGACCATTACATACATAACAAACTGCTGTTTTCAAAAGATTTATATATTTGTTAAATTCTATGAATTCTATTGAAATTAATGTTTACATTTTTAATCATACAATTTATTTGGACTAGTGATACCTGCATAAATTTTTCATTGGCCCACTGATGTTTCTTGTTAGTGTTTTGTGTGCCTTTACAGATGGATAGAGTCTAAATTTCTATACAGAAATCTACACTCTACAGACAGAACTTGTGAACAGAAATAAAATTTAGTACATAACCCACATACCAAACCCCAATACTATTTATGTAACTACATTGATTTTTTTTGTCTCCAGAAACTAGAGAAAATTAACTTGGTCTGTAAGATGAATAAAAAAGGCATGAATGTTACACGAGCATGCATACAATAAAAAGTGCAGAGAAACAAATAGAGAAAGTCAAATGCTGTCATTGAGGCAAATATTACAATCATTACTCTAGGCTGTGGCTCATAGCATCTATTGATATGTATTTGTGGGAATTCACATCTGTGAACTGTGCTACGTGCAGCAAGAAAAACAAATTGATTAATGCTATTAGAGAAGCAATGAATTCTCTTCATGTTTTAAAAATAAAGTAGAACGTGTTTTTCTCCACCACAGCAGTTATAATATTCCATTGTTTTAGCTGTTTTTTTTCATATTATAATATACCTCATAATACTAACATGAATGCTTTTTATTCAAAAGTTACTATGTATGTGTTTTATTGCACTAAATCAGGAACTTGGGGAATAAAACTGTTGAGTTAGAATCCCGATCAGGCAGATAAGTCCAGGATATCTTCCAACATCTAGAAAACCCTGCCATCCTAGTTTGTGGGATGAAAAGTGTAGAAAGGGGTCTGTAACTCATAAAATGTTCTGCAATGGTTGATATTAACCCGTTACTGAGCAGATACCGTGTTATGTCATTTCACTATATGCTATTTGATAATTTAAAAGTAGACATGGTGTAAATGAGATGAAGTGTATCCACATGCTTCCATTTCAAGCAAAGCAGAGATATAAATATGAGTGGAGATAGATTTCCATTGCATGGAGAGGCAAAGCTGATTCCCGATATGTTCTAGGGAATTCTACATCACACTGTAAATGTCTGCTGAACTTGGTTATTTCACAAGAATGTTAGGAGGTCAGGAACAATTTCTGTATTTGTCTTATTTATATTTTGAGCACATGTATCTGATACATCTTGCAAGCTCAAGAGCAAACTAATGACAAATCAATAAATCAAAGAGAAAGAAAAGAAGTATAATTGTAAGTAATGATAAACAGAAATTTGAGGCAATTCTTATTAAGGATTAAATGTAACTCATGTACAGGATTCTAAATAAATTTGAAAATCAATATCATTTCAATGCCAAAGGGGGAAGAAAAGAAGAAAAACTGGCTACCTCTGGTGTAGTTCATATACCCAATCCTATGGACAGATCCAGTATGTGCACCGAGGAGGGACCCCATTTGGTAGGGGACAGAGAGGAGGGAAATGGGGACGCCTTCATAAGATTTGCTCATACAATGAATACACTTACTCATAATAAATATATTAATTTGAAAAATCACTTTTAAAGAAGACATGTTCTGGAATGGATCCTATTAAGAGAGTCCCAGTGGTAAATATCTAAATCTGTATTTATTTTATGCTTTCTTTATTAATTTATAACAGAGCTGAGTTTTATAGGAATAAGTCAATGCAATGAACACAAGAGGCTTTGCACATACAGGCCTTTCTGATTTCTTATAAACATCTTTAATGGGCTTTCAATGACACAACACTACTACCTGGTTTCCACCATTCTGCCAGTGTCATGATTATGTTTTTAGAACAATGTTAAAAACATGGAGACAGCTCTGCCATGAAGAGAAGCAACTGAGGCAAGATCCACATTGTATCTACCTGTGGCAATTCTTCTGCAGGCAAAAGTGCAGAAATATCTTCTACAGTACTGACCTTTATCACTTGATGAAGGCTATTCTTAGGAAATATTCATATTCTGCTTAGACTAAAACATCTTTGGAAAAATGTTTTTTATTACTTAGCTATTGATCACTATAATCCCCAAATGACTATGTCATAAAATATTAGTATGGAGCCAGAACACTATATCATATTTAGTTATCTATAAGATCAATAAACACAAAATCTAAGCTAGTTTCTTTTGTCAAATCTACAATGATAGGTTCATAATTCTAGCATATAATTACAAGATTGTATACAACCACTGGGAGCTATTAAGTAAAAATAGATACCTCAGTTTCTTATGCAATATAAAAAATTCAGAATCACAATCAATGTGACACACAGTAGGCCTTTCAGTGGATTCTTTAGGTTGAAGAAATAAAAAGAAAACAACCATGTACAAATGTGTGCAGAAACTCATAAGAGTAAGAGGTTATAAGCAAATGGATAGTGACTTTGAATGAATGACTTTGGTTTCTTTATTAGATGGCCATGTGATTATTTCTCAGGAAAAACCACAACTATCAACATCTCTGTGTGTTAAAAAAAACACTTTATGCCTTATTTTGAACTCTGTTTACAACAGAGTGTCCTAGTGAAATAGTGAGTTCATGCTTTTCTCAACCTCAAAAGACACATTTACTTAAAAATTCAGCTTATTTTAATTACTAGGAAGAAAAAGAACCCTAAAGAATTAGTAGTAGACAACATTCTCAGAGAAAAATTAAAAATTTAAGATGTTAAAAATGGTCAACTTGTTTAAAAAACATATCTATCTATCATCTATCTTCCATCTATCTATCTATCTATCTATCTATCTATCTATCTATCTATCTATCATCTATCTATCTACCATCTATCTATCTATCATCTCTCTATCTATATAGTGTGTGTGTATTTATATGATTAAAAACTTCAAGATTTACACTGGGGAAGAGAGGAGGATCAGATACTGGATTTATGCAAACAGCATGAACTGAAGTTTATAAAGTTCCTAGGAGCTCCTCTGAGGCTCTGTTGTTAACAGCGCTTTAAAAACTTCCTTTAAAACTTTTGTTATTCTACTATCAGACTTGACCTTATTCTGTGCCCTTATAACTATTTGAGTTGGGAGGTTAAATTGATTTCTCCCATATGAATCTCTGTGATCCTGCTTTCTAGTTGACAGAATATGTGTGTGTGTGTGTGTGTGTGTGTGTGTGTGTGTGTGTGTGTGTATGAGGTAGCTGATTTTTGCTTTGTTGTTTTAATTAGTAAACAGACCTAATGTTCTTGGATCACCAAGTTTTAGGTTCTATCTATTCTGTGCTACCAGAATGTATCATCTCATTTAAATCCCACTATTATTCTCATGTATAGAAAAGACTATAGAGACACAGAAAGGTGGAGTAATTTTTCCTGAGCCATAATGTCAGTGGTATAGCTGCATTTTAAGCTCTGATTTTTTACTCTAAAGTCTACTTCATATTTAAGGAGAATGTAATAACTAGCTAGTTACAAAAAGTTGAACAAAGTAATTTCAGTTTTCTGGAAGATTGGTTTATTGCTTTTACCCTGAATGCACTTAGAAGTTCCGCAATCCTATACCATACATTACGTGTTGTAACCTTGTATATGGTGTAATTTTGTTTTACCCACATATACAAACGCTTTCTTTCACAGCTGTTCATCCTGTTTTAGTCACTTATGTAGATCAGCCCACCCCAGAGAAGCAAAGACAAGCCTCTTCCCAAGGAGTCCCACTTACTATTCTTTCCCGATTGAAGGTCTCTCTCAGCACTGAAATTTTTCTTTTTCTTTTTTATCTTTTGCCTTCTGTGTTCTCCATTTACCTCCACTGAGACTGCCTTATGCTGAGATTCAAACCTCTAACACTCTTGCATGATTGTTTTTAAATCTCTCTAAAAGTCCTCACACGGAGTCACATGAACTACTATGCTCAATTTTGTAATCACCCCAAAAAAGTAAGATTGCCAGCAATCATGCTTGCGTTTGATACATCATGCATTTCAGATCAGAGCTATTTGTAGTCTTCCACAGCTGCCTGGCCTTCTGCAACTCTTCGATTTTTCTGGAATCTTGTGCTCTGTGAAGATTCTGTGAACACGAAACACCAGGCTTCTGCTGCAAATGTGGACACTGTCATGAAAGATATTTCCTAAAACATCTCACTTATGGACTGTTACTGGGAGTCTCTAACAGAATCTCCTTTTGTGACCCATAACTACCTTCCTTTGGTTGTCAATCTCGCTCTGACTTCCCAGACTGAATTCATGAGTGTCTCATCTAATTAATAATCTTGTGCTTTATTCAGGTTTGTCTTTTCTTTTTCTTTTTTTTTCTTTTCTTTTCTTTCTTTCTTTTTCTAAATTATGCATCGAGGGCATTCAAACTCCATACAAAAAAGTAGCTTTTATTTTTTGACTCATATAAAAAGGGACTTTATACCACAATAAAGAGATTTAATTGAACCATAAATTGAACCATAATGTCTTTACAGACGAGAATGACAAGCCATAAAATCTAGGACTCTGTTTATTTCAAGTGTTTTTTTTAAATTAAAATAGTTTTGATAAGCTGGCTACCTGTAAGAGTACATTCATGAAAATAAATCTACTATATTTTATTGTGATGTGTGACACATCAAAAAGACAGCATTTCAGAACATTCATCAGTTTATCCCTGTAGTATCATTTTTAAAATATTTATCTGACTAAAGATTTAAATGACTCACAGATGGTGATTTACTGGTAGCCTGAACACAAAGGTTTCCACTTCAGCTGGGTATCTTTACTCTTTTCAAGTCTATTCCAAATATTATTTTACAATACAAACTACACATGTTGGACATTTTCCCCTCCCCTTTCACCCTGTATCCTTAACCCCCTCCCTTTGTGTGTCCCTCTACTGGTCTGCTTGGCTCTCTGCTTCTCTGGCCTCAATGTACATTTAGCCAATGGAAAGTGAACCCCACAATGGGGGCCTGAGGAAGTCTCCAGACTCTCTTCCTGTGGGACACATGCCTGTGTTCCTGGACCCTCTCCACTGCACCCTCAAAAGAGGAATCTGGGGAGTTGAGAGTAACCTGCTGATACTATGTTTGGAAGAAGGGATGCTCATCATCTCTTTGTAAACAGCCCTCTCATTGCCTCTTAGCAAATTACCCCATTTTCAGTGTGCCATCTGCTTGCTCTCTGGGTTCCTGACTGGTAGAGTGTAATATGGAAATGTATTTAAAATCTGAAGCTGTTATGCTTGTGTAGCCAAAAAATATTAGTTCCATGGCATTCCAGGGTTTTCAGTCATGAGAGACTGAAGACAAGAGAATGTGTGCCATTCCCTCTATTTTAAATGAGCTATTTCTTTGCTATTATTTTGCTACTAGATCGTTGCTGTTCACATTAGCAGCCTTCTCCATGGCCTGAGCTAACTTGCCTCTTTGTCCCCTCACTGGTAACTGTCTTAACTGCAAGTTCATTTTCTTTAGAATATGTATCACTATCAGTGGTTATTCTGTGTAAATATTTGCACTGTGTTTATTTTCAGTCTTCCTAGTAGACTCTGGGATTGTTTAAAGCTAGGGTCTTTAGAAAGTGACTCTGAAGGACATTTATTAAGCACCATCACCTGTGAAAGGAAGGAAGGAAGGAGAGGATTTCGAAAGAGGAAGACTTCTAACTGCATTTCCCTGCAAGATGAAATCCATCCCAGCTTGGAAGTTCTGGCAGGACTGTGTCCAGAATGGCTACTGTGGAAATGAAATGGGCTGTAGATATTTCCACACAGCCCACTGGGTACTATAGACTGTCCAAGGTAGGAAGTGTCACATGACAGAGAAAAATGTACTTCATTCAATTTACTTCCCCCCCCCCTCTCTGGAAGCTCTGATGATCTCAGGGGGCAGCATAAACTCTGGGTGGTCTCACTACAAACATATCTTCTGTGATACTTTGCAACTGTGGTGAATTGTCTCCTATCAAATCATGACAACTCATTTTTTCTGAATCTAACAAAATTCCAAACTGCCACAATTACTGGCCTTTTTGTCACCTAAGCTAGATGACAGATAAGTTCCACCTAAAGTGTAGATTTTACTATTTCAGAGTGACATCTTTTACATAAAAGAGACAGTAAATATGAGAAAAATGCTGAACCCTATTAGAAATGACATATGTATATCAGAAATAAAAATTAAGCCATGACAATCATTGCATATGTAACAAGCACAAAGTGAAAAAATTGATCTGGTATTTCAGATTCTACAAGGAAATATATTAATTGTATATGCTGTATGTTGTTCTATAAATTGGTGAAAACTTCCTACAGGGTAATTTAATAACATAAACCAAAACCTACTGAATATATAAACATTTTTCCTGAAATTCCACTTTTATAAATTATCATGAAAACAAAATTATACACAAGAATATTATGTGTATATTTATTGATAACTGGACAAAAATAGAAACTTTCATATGTATAAGTCAAGATTTTTAAATGAATTCTGATCTAGTCACAGGATGGAATAAAGCACTTCTTAGAAGCATGGAAAACACTGGAAAGGTCTGTCAAAATGAGAACAAAAGACCTACCTCCACAGCAAGTCAGATAACCTGTGAAAGGATAATGGAGACAGACACTGAAGACACCCAACGCAATCCAAAGCAGAAGTCCAAAGACTCTAAGACCTCAAAAGGAAAGCAAAACTAAAACTCACCCACCATGACTCCAGGTATCTGAGCAGAAGAGGGGGTGGAGAGATTATGAAAGCCATGGTGGGGGAGAAAAAAACTGGCTTCCTTTCATAAAAATCCATAAACCCCTATCCTATGGACTGGTCCAGCAAGCCTACTTAGGAGGGACCCGCCAGGACGAGGACAGCAAGGAGGGAAATGGGGATAATATCATAAAACTTGCTCATACAATGTATCTAATTATTGACAATAAATATGAAAAAAGGGAAGCCTTCCTCACATGTAGTAAGAAGGAGGCTATATCCTAAGAGAGAGAGAGAGAGAGAGAGAGAGAGAGAGAGAAATATCATAGAAAGCAATTTAAAGTTACATTGAGTGTACATATAGTTAAATATTTAAAAATAGAATGAAGTAGCAATGACAATATAGTTGATTTTTATTTTCTTATATGTTGTATATGTTCCTATGTCTGTTGTGTTTTTATTTTTATATATTCTGGAGTCTTCTTAGTTCTATGATAAATATCCATTATTTTTCTCTCTAACAAATAGGAAGACAATTTTTTTCTGTCTGCTTAAGTCCCACCAGCCTGATCCATTCTATTTGAGTAACATTAGAGTACATTTGGTAATGCATCTGGAATGCAACATTTTGTTTATTGAAATATCATACTGAATTATGTGTTCTCAAAATTGTACAGATGATTAAGTGATAGTCATACAGATTTCTGATGACTGAGTTCCTTCCATAAGGTCTCTTGAATTGTTCTAATGAATCTCTTTTGACTTGGAACTCACTCTGTATAAAAGGAATCTATTTCATCTTTGGAAAGCTGTGATCACCAAAAATATTTTCTATATTTAACAACAGCTTGAAAGTTTTTAATTGTAACTTATTTATTCATAGACTTTGCAGTTTTTGCATGGGAGGTATATCTATTTTTTCTTAGTGACCCAGTACAAATGTTATATATTAATCCTGAAAGCCATTAGGATTTGATGTTATTTATGCTGGGAAAACAAAATATGAATTGCTTAACAAATTTTCTTTTTTATAATCTAATAAGATGTAACAGATAAATTATAATTTGGGATTCTCTTAGTTGTTGATAAGGATATGATATAAACTTTTATATAAAAATGTAATTTTTTATAGAGCAAGGATATCAAGCACCTTTCACATGCTAGGTCAGGAGTTTTTTTTTTTTTTATTTCAAAGGAAATTTCACTTAAAGGAAAAGCCCAGAGAAGAGGACAAAGAAGCCAGCACAGGGATCCTTGCCCTGCAAAACCTGTGAGAGTGAGAATGGTGAGTTTGAACAAAGATAAACTCCTTAAGCACAAAGACATAGAATAGAACAGACAAAAACAGCTCTGGAGGAAAGGAGCCTTGGAACATGATTTCACCTCTTGCTGTGACCTTAGCCAGCCATTGAAGAGGAGATACTATATGAAAATGGTTCAGAATCCTAAGTATTTGTTCAGAATTCTATGGAAGCATGACATGAAAACCACCCACCACCAAAACAATGAGGATAGCTTTCTTCTGGTGTGAAGAAGTCAGTTCTTGAAAGCCGAAAAGTACAGTTTCTCAGAAAGGAGGGAGTTTTGAAGAAGGCTGGGGCATGGAAAGGTATGGAGAACTCAGCAACTGAAGTCTGAAATTAAGAGAGCCCTTTACACCTGCACATCAAGACATCAAAAGAGGAGCCAAGTTGGGGATAAAATCAATTTGAGAGTGAAAGTCCCTCAAAACACTTGTCTGTAAATAATAGTGTTTAAATATTACACCAAGAAAAAAGGAAGAACTATCTTGCTTTTAAATAGTTGCTCAGTTTGAAACAAGTTGAGCTTAAAATGAGTAAAATTAATCATAATATGAAAGAGTCTTACTGTAAAGAAGAATTTCAAAGAAACAAAAAAGCTCATAAATCAAAATTGGAATGGTGATGTATACCAGTAATTCTACCACTTAAGAGACTGAGGCAGGAGGATTGCCATGAATTCCAGCTCAGCCTGGCCAGTATAGTAATTAGTTGAATAAAACAAGTAGGGATTTTAGAGGCTGCTCAATGTAATTGTGTATCTAAGTTGTTATAATATAGCTTATAAACATTAAAGTATTTAAATATATTCAAGCATATATATACATGCATATATATATATATATATATATATATATATTCTTTTTACCAAACATCATAGATATCCAAAAACTATGCTGGCATATTATTACTAAACTAAGATGACGCTTTTCTATAAAGGTCACTAAAATATTATTTAAAAATTTAGAAACAGATGTGGATTAAAAAAACCACACCATATCCCATGAAGAAACAGAAAAATAGTAACAGATGATATCAAAAGAGAAAAATATGGCAAGTATGGACAATCTCATTTGAAACCCAGTTGTGACGTGGGAGCCGGGTGGAGAGAGGAGAAGCTGTATCATGCCTCCTAAAACAGCTGCACTCTAAGTATTTCTCCTGACTTTCCATCCTGGTCTCTGTAGGTTAGGACTCTAATAGTTTCTCTTTTTCTTAGAAGAAAAAAAAAGACAGATGACCCAATGTCTTCACTGCTCTGTACAGTGTTACTGAATATTATAGCCTGACAACCCATGGCTTCACTGCTGGTGGGAGGGGCTCACAGCTCCAATGGAGAAATAAGGAAAGACTGATGGGTGTGATGCCAGCCTCCATTTACAAGGAGGGCTCAGGGGAGCAGTGAGGAGCTGTTCACACACTCTGCTGTGGACCAAACAGGAAGATTTGCTCATAAATTCTATCAAGAAGGAGACAGAAGATTTAGGTTAAGTAGAAAGATGACTTGGCTGCTAGTGAGAGCTGGAAAGTAATGGAATGCCTCTCCAGGGTAGATGCAGGCTTCTTTATCTGTAGTTGATGTGGGAAGAGTTTGCTCATCTGCCAAAGTGAGGGGGTGGGAGCCACGCTTGGCATGAGGATGAACTCAGAGACTCTCTGTGCTTTCTGGTTCCTGATAATTGCCTCAACCATTTCCTCTTTCACAAGTGAAGCAAATGTTTATATCCTTTGCCTCCTCTGAGGACTTTGGCCCAATTGACTTTTAGTGGATTTTAGCTGAATAGAGCAGGCAGTGACTTTAAAGGATGCTCAATGTAATTGCATATTTAAAGGGTTGTAATAGAGACCTAAAGCATTTCAACACAAGTTTAATGGAAACAAGGGCTAAGGGAAGATGTATTTCAGTCAGATAATTATTAGCATAATGGTCTAAGAGCATTTGTAAAGAATGAGCTACAACATTCTAAGCTGGTTCTAATGTTCTTGCTCAGGTGTGGAATTAGTTAAGGCATTTATGGGGGAGCACAGGTTGTTGCTATTGGTAATTATTTCTAGAGTCATTATTTTACCTAAGATTATTTTACTGAAGACTAAGACCACGGTGACACACGGATTTTATATTTATTTTCTCTGTAGCCTCCTTGTCTTTCCCAAGCCACCACATGAAGCATATCACACCATCTTTAATGGGGAGAAGGAAGAGATAGGCAAATATTTGGCATATGCTTGTTATTGCTGAGAGAAACGCAAGGTAAACAAACTATCTGCTAATTCTTTTTATTTATTTATTGTATGGCATACTAAATTTTTGAGGTTTAAAACTTGTTTAAACAGGATAGATTAAATAGATTATTATAATGAAGCAAGTTAACCATCTTATAGTAAGTGTGTGTGTGTGTATGTATGTGTCAGTAGCTAAACTCTGTTTAACAAAACTCCATAATAGGATACTGTTGTTTTACTCCTATCATCACATGAAACATTAAGTCTTCTGACTTGTTCTTCCAACCTGCTGGTTGTAGCTTCTGTTTACATCTTCTCATTTCTTCCCCATTTCCACCCTTGGTAACCACAGGTTTATTCCTGGCAATAAGAAGTTTTTCAAAGCAGCTATAAGTATTTGATTGGGTAATGTTTAAATTTAAAATATAGACTTTAAACTAACACATCATCACATAAGGAAATTTGTGGAAGAGGTAGCGGAAAGAATGTAAGACCTAAAACAATTAGTAAATACTGTTCAGCATGGAATAGACTTTCCTACAAAAGTGAACCACAAATATAAAAAGACTATGGAGAACGTGATGAAATACTGGCCTCACCATTTCAAGTGCAAAGGTCATGAAGCCTGGCGTGGTGGCGCACGCCTTTAATCCCAGCACTCAGGAGGCAGACGTAGGAGGATTGCTGTGAGTTCAAGGCCACCCTGAGACTACATAGTGAATTCCAGGTCACCCTGGGCTAGAGTGAGACCCTACCTCGAAAAACAAAAGAAAAAAAAAGGTCATGAAACATGATTTACAAATATTGATTTCAAAAAGTCAGGAAAGGTGCTAACTTAAAAATAAAAGAAAATTAAAATAAAAATCAAATTAAGGATCAGAAAAGAATGTTCTGTTATGAAAACTTATGGATAAATCCCCTAGAATGCATTAATAAAAATCCCAGCCATGATGATAGCCAGTTAAATTACTAATAACCTGCTCTCCCATTTACACAAGTAGTTGCCAAATGTAGATGATGCAAAAGCAGAAAAGTAAGGGTAGGTAGGCTACATATGATCTTGTTAAAACAAATTGCTTTTATAATGTAGAAAATATATAATAGAGTTTCAAATTAAACTTAATTTTCCCAGTTAATAAAAATAAACTGAATTCTTGTAAATTTTCGAGAAAATGTATGAGCTGAGGAAATAAGATTTTCAAGAGAACAGGAGGCTGTGCCTACATCTTCAATCGTGTCTTCAAAAGACACAGAAGTAGCATCTTGTAGAAGAAGTGGGCCAATACTTAGAGCCAGTTTGTATTTAAATATGGATCTAGCATTTCCAGATCTGTGATACTGAGGACATTATGTATTCTATTCTCAGTTCCTTCTTCTATATGCCTATTTATGTCGGTGCCTGTGTGAAATAAGACACAGTTACATTTTTGCAGTGTTTCAAGCAAATCCTGAGAGTTCAAAGCACCATAACTTGCCCATGTTATTGCTATAATATTTTAACACTGAGCAAGGACAGAGGAAAGCTGATTTTTTTATATGAAAGGGAAACTAGAATAATGAGAGCACAATTGTGCATGTGCACGTGTGTGTGTGTGTGTGTGTGTGTGTGTGTGTGTGTGTGTGTGTAAATCCAGTGTGGTGACTTATGTATATGACTTATGACAGGTCTAGAATAGCCTGTTTACATTACTGACTTTAATACCATCATCAGGCATGTTCAGTCAAACAGCGGCCTCCATGACAGCAGTGAACCCATGAAGCATACCTATTGCGCCTGTCCTAACAATTAGTGATGTATCCCACAAACAAAGCACTTTACAATAGAGTCTGGTTTCTACATGTTCCTTGAACCATTTATATTTTCTCTCTTCATGACTTTCCTTTCCAAAGAACAGAAGAAAAGCAATCAGCAATAAAGTACTTCTGGATGCCACTTGAAAATCAGTATATATGATTCCTAATTTCCTAAGGTAGTGGTTCAATGCATTGTTAACTCCAGTAAAGATGAATTTATATTTAAAGCATAATTTGTGTGATATATGATTTAAGTTGATTTGGAACTGGTCCCCTTATAAGCCTTCTGTTTACTAGTTATGTCATAGTCAATTAAGATGTTGTCATAACCATGTGAAGAATGAGGCCATGTGCTCCACAAGTTCTACCCAAGTTTTCAAAGAGCTCACCCTTCTCATTAAACATCTCTGCATTGACTTCAATGGACACTTGGCAAGCTTTAGTGGATGTCTGAGGCTGTGATCCTGACTCCCAGCCTCCAGTTCTGTCCTATGGCAGATTCCAGAAGTCCAGGAACAGCTGAAAATCAGAGCTGGTCACTGCTTTTTTTTTTTCACAGCCATGAGAGGTTGAAACTAGATGGACACATTTTATACTGGGAACCTATCCTATTATAGTCAGATGGATAGATCTGCAAGTTATCTGTGCATGGCAGAATCAATCAATTCCATCAAATGGAAGGGCCTTTCCACAATTTCAAACTGAGTATGCAAGCCTTTTGATATCAAGGGCCCAATGTCTAGAAAAACAGATGCACTTTTTAAACTCTTTCTTAAAATACATTTTTCTTAAAAATTTTAATGATACAGACGGCCCATGGAGGAGGATATCCAGCTGACTGGGATGGGGAGGGGGGCAACAGGGAATTGGGGATAACAACTCATGGTTGGCCCACTAAACAATGTAACTCATTATGGACAATAAAGAAATAAAAATAATGAAGCAACTGAAGGATGAAGATGTGGGTTCTTGCCAGCTATCAAAAGCCCACTTCATGGCCCTTCTAGAATCTTCTCCTCTCCAGAAGGACCCACTCTCCCATCCTCTGTCAACACAAATTAGTTTTACCTGCTTTATACTTCCCATAAAAAGAATATTAAAGTATGCTACACTTGTGCCAATGTTACATTTGAGCATCACACTTTCCTGGGACCCAGATATACAGAGCAAGATCTTCAGACATTAGGAGACAAGGGTGCAAATAAGATGAACTCACAGGAACTTACTCTATGCTTCTCTATATGTGTGGGAAATTTGAAGGCATGATGTCCAAAATGAAATTAAGAAATGTAAATATAAACCAAAGCAAATATTATTTATTAAAAATACTCATTAAATAAAAGCAAAATAAGTATTATTTCTTAAAAGTCTTTATTAAATATTTCTCTATACATGACTAGTTTTACGATTAGATCCTAGAATGTCCCCAACAGGTTCATGTGATGAATGCTTAGACAGCAGAGCTGAACCATTGGGAGGAAGTAGAAACTTTAGGAGCTAAAAAAATAGTAAAGGAAAGTCAGTCATTACCCCCTCCTCTCTTTCTGTTCTCTCTCTCTGCCTGCCTGTCTGTCTCTGTCTCTGTCTCTCTCTCCATTCCAGCCACCATGAGTTCAACATCCTCCACCCCATCTTTCTGTCATTCTTTCTAACCACAAAAGACTATGCTGCCAGAGCAATGAAGCTAACTAACCATAGACAAAAACCATGAGCCACTATAAAATCTTCCTCTTTTGTTAATTTGACTGCCTCAAGCATTTTCCACAAGAGTGGACACCTACACAGATATATACATTAAAAAATGAAGGTTGCAGCACTCGAGGAGCAAAATCGCTTCTAGTAATTTATTTGTAATTTAGAGTAATTTTTTGACAAATATCACCTGTGATCATGGGAAACAATTTCTGCCCATTCTTTTTTCCCAATGAATTCAAATCTTTGGAATATATTAACAGACCACTAGCTTCCCATAACCCAAAAGCTAAGAATTTATAAAATAACGTCTACAATCTACAATGGAGTTTTCCATTTTACTATAACCTGCCTACCTGATGTTCCCCTCATCAGGCTTGAAACGATGCCTTGATTTATGGCTTTATTTAATCGATGAGTATAGAAATTTACATAAGCACTTCCACATTGGACCATGTTATTCGTGGCAACTTGAATCCATGTTTCTGGGCCATCTTCCTTCATCTCTGGCTCAGAGTAAGTCATCTATCATGCTCTTTTCAAATATATAGATTTTTGAAAAGTCATGGAAAGGGTCTCATGGAAGAATTTCTAAGTAATGTAAAATTGAATTGCAGATTTAAGCAAGAAGGCACTAAGATTTTCTACTAATGGTGTTTCAGGGATAAATCAAAGTAATGATCTGAAAAAAAAACCAATTATCACATTGTAAAATACAATGTATCATCTTGTCAACTGACATTTTGTAAACATTTCAGAAATTTTAAGTATTGTGATAAATGCTAGTTTTAGTCAAAATCTAAGAACTCAAAGGTTCTAACTATTTCCTAATCATAAAAAGGATTTCCTAGTCATAAAACAGAGTGGTAAACACAAATTTGATCACATATTCCTCTAATTAAAATCTTAATGTCTCCTTGCTCTACAGATTAAGTTCAAGCTCCTAAATGTCAATAGAGAATGCCTCTTTTTCCTCTATCCTATTTTGGTTCATAGCTCCTCCCACCTCATAATCCATAATCCAGACACTAATTTTACTTAATATTATTTCCCTGTGTTCATTCAGCGCACATTCTGTGGCCCTTAGGGGTGGCATCTCTTCCTTTTGTCTTTCCCACATTCTATTTCACCTGGATATCTCCATGTTTTCCTTAATCAGGTTTGTGTCCCCCATCCCCGGGATCCTCAACAGGCACACACTGTGATGGACCACTCATCACATAGCTTCTTGTCGAGCAGCTCTGGGTGTCCCAGGTAGTTATGTATCCCGGAGACATATAAGAACTCATGTCTGATCTAGAAAATGGGCAACAGGGGTCTAAAGGAAGGATGTAGAAATCAGCTCACTGGTTTCAGAACAGTGCAGTCTCTCCACTTGGATGAACAAGCAAGCCCACTGCTAGCTGGGTAAGAAGTCTGTTTACCACCACTGGTATAGTGCAGTGTGACACAGATGGCTATGCATGGAGGGCCTCAAAATGTTGCTTCCTATTTTTAATGTGTTACAGAGTGAAAAACAGCTTTGTGCATCCCAGGCAAGCACTCTACCACTGAGCCACACACTGAGCTCGAACCGCCTTAAAAATTCATACCTCTTAACCTAGAAGCATCTCATTTACTGATTCTAAGACGCTCCTCTTGTGAAAATAGTGGGAGTGAGGGGGTAGCTGAGTTGCAAAGCTCATGTCTTGCATGTGTGAGGCCCTGTATCTATTGCCCAGAGCCAAAAAGAAAGAGATAATATAAAAAGTATTTTATATGTCTTATGAAAATTACAAAAATATCAGAAAGATCCATTACATCTTGAAAACTAGAATTAAAAATAAGAAATAAGCAGGAGATACCAAAAAGAACATTAAAAAGTTGAATCTCACAAAAATATTCCAAAATAAACTATTGGTAAAATACACTACACATGATTAATATCGTTTATAGGGCTTTTAAATGATGCTGCAATAAATGAAGGCATATTCATCATTTATTGAGCAAAGAAAATTACTAAATAGTCATCAAACATAATCAAAATTTTTATGAAAAGAAATGTATGTTAAAAGCAGATGAAAAAAATATTCTGCCTCATAGACTCATGATGGACATTTCTGAAGGCATAATTATTCGACTATATATTTTCTGGTAGCTAATATTTTTTAATTCATTACATTCCAAACTTCATGATGTGATCCTATATGTGGAGATCACCTTAAAAATATTATTATCATTAAAGAAAGAAAATGTAGGATGAAACCAGGGGAAGGGTGAGAGAAGGGAAAAAAAGGAGGGAGGGAGACAGAAGAATAGAAAGGAAGAAGGAAGGGTATCTAGAGAAGGGAGGGAAGAAGATAGTGAAGGAGATTTATCTTAAATATATTATTATTTTCATTGAACTGGTGCCTCTTACTTTTCAGACACATACTTTTACAATAATGACAACAATTGTGTTCCGAGCTTTCTCAGCACATAAGGTGTGCAGGTATAGCAAAAATGGAACCGTTATATCATAAACTGAATAACCATAAGAATATGTGATTTTAGCTGATGGATTTTTTTTCTGTTCTAACATTAAAGCTATAGCTGAGAAGAAAGTCATTCAACCATAATGTATCTTCAAATATGAAGAGAAAGAGTTTGTCAGTTACAAAGTCGCATTTTCACAGAAAGATAAAAGAGGCAACACAGAGTAGTTGCTACAATTCCAAGAAAGAAATAGACATGGATCCAATATTTAGTTTGGCCAGGTGAGTGACTTGAGTCACATAATTTTTCTGAGGTTCATTGTTTCCGTGTTTAAAAATCTCTTAGGGACTGGTAATATATCTCAGTGGGTAAATTACTGGTGTATAACTCTGAGGACATGAGTCTGGATCCCGAGCACCCAAATAATGCCACTGTGTTTGGAAGGCTGCTTTTAATCCTAGATCTAGAGATGCAAACAGTTGGGTTCATGGACTAGCTGATTTGGTGAGCTCTGCATTGTTGAAGTGATAGAGTCTGTAACAACAGCAACCACCACCACAACAACAAGATGATGTGGATAACAATCAAGGGAGACACTACAACAGCAACCTCTGGCTTCCACACACATACGTGCACTTGAACATACATGTGACCACACATATGCACATACAGGTACACCACACACATACATGTGTGTGAAAATGTTCTTACAATGCCTAGCACTTAGTAACTATTCAATAACTGAATCACAGTGAATGATTTAATGAATACATAAGTGGTTAAAAATTGAAATATGTAAGAAAATTTTAAAAATGAGAAAAATATGTTTTGTGTAAATTGGGTGATGTATTCATACATGTCTCCATTATTGGAGACACTGCGACTCTCTTTCCCTGGCCAACAGACACATAGACTTTACAGAACCTAAATAGTGCTATCTACCACAAGGAGTTAGAACTGACAGCACCAAAAATCACCTCTGATCAGCATGAGAATAGAGGCCAGCAAGCTTTCCTAGTGAGGAGCAATCTTCCTCAGTCATGCATGGCATGTCATGGCTCTAGGGTCACCTGGATCCCAGGGATAGCAGCTACTCAATGACCATGACCTGGGTCAGAAGGTGAGAAATTCTCAGTATTTGACATCCATTCTGGGCTCCTCTGTCATCGCATTCTTTGTTCATCTCTCCTCTCTTTCTGATCTTGGAGTTCCCCTCTAGCTCTGTCACATGTTTCCCCATCTGTTCCTGCAGATGGTCCTGTCCAGAAAAGTCACAAGTCTGATGTCCCCAAGTCTCTGATTATGTTGAATCTCTACTGTGCAGCAGTGGAATAGAAGAAAAGAGAAGCCCTGTTTTGAAACCTGGAGATCTTATGGCTCACTTAAAGAATACACTCACTCTCTGATTCTTTCCAACACCCCCAATTCCTTCCATCGCTTCTTATAGTCTCTTAATTCATAATAAGCTAAACCAGTAATGAATCAATGCCATAAAACCCTTATTTTCATACACTAAGCTCTTGAGGAAGCTGTGGGCAGCACCTTATAATTGGAGCCAGGAAGAGAATGGGAAAAATCCTAACCCTAAGAAAAATTGCTCAGGCCTGCAACTCCCTGTCCCAGTCATTGGTTAATTTCCAGACTGACTTCTTGATCAAAGAGACCCACGAGGTCCCCAAAACAAGAAAGCCTTTTGTCAAAGCTCTTGAATACCCACCCCACACCAAAGGTAAGACCCTGATGCTGAAGATACCACAGAGTGTCCTCACACAACATTTAGAGGCCCTACTAGTTCCAGAATGGTAACCAGCCCTCAGATGGTAGCATGTGCAGTGCTGGAAGGCATTACACGAGCTGTCAGGGAAAGTTGGTCAATGATATTTGGAAAAAGCAGAGACAACTGATATATAATACAGACAGATGTCACAAGAATGCTGAACACACTGCTATATGGAAGAGACCAGCAAGTCAAGAAGTGTTCATCTGTGCAATAGTGCTGCTAAACCTAGGAGAGTAATCAATAGCTTGCTGATTGTCTAAGAAAAATCCACTTAGTGACAAGGAAACTTTAACTGAAACTGGGATCCATGGCAAAATCCTATGGGGACCAAGAAAATGGGCTTCAAGGGGAAATTCCCACTACCAGAGAGCTACAGAGAGGCTACACCCAATAGTATTTTGCCAAATTAGCAATGTGTGTCTCATTGAACCTATACTGATCTCAATCTCTGATGGAGACTCTGTGTTTTTCAGAAGGCAGTGAGAGCCATGAACAACCCAATTCCACCAACAAGCCATGAGATGATGGCTGACATCCTGGCAGGAGACAAATCACCCCTGGCCTTCACAAGGCATCCAAATGAAGCTTATGAGAAAGTGATGAGACAAACAGGAGACCAATCACCACAGCAAGTCTGATAACCCATGAAAGGTCAATGGAGACAGACACCAATGATACCCAACACAACCCAAAGCAGAAGTCTAGAGACACTTAAGATCTCAACAATAAAGCAGAATTAAAACTCCCCTGCCGTGACTCAGGGAACTGAGTGGAAGAGGGGTCAGAAAGATTGTAAGAGCCATGGTGGGGAGAATATCCAGAGACATTGCCTCCAAAAGCAACAACACTCAAAGGGGAAAAACAACTGGCTATTTCTGGCACAATTTATAACCCACGACTCCATGAACTGATCCACTATGCCCACCAAGGAGCGCTCCCAGTGGGTTGCAGACAGACAGGAGAAAATTGGGTGTAACATCACAAAATTTGCTCACACAATGTATCTTATTATTGACAATAAAGATATAGAAATGGAATATGCTCAGACTCAGTACCTGGCTTGAAATAAATGCTATATGCAAATAACCCCTTGTCCTGACATGACTCTGTGCACCACATTAATATCACCAGCAGCACGAAAGCACCCCTCTACAGTAATAACCTGTTATTAATTTGGCTATTATATTTTATACTGTGTTCTACCCACGCCTACACTAACAGAAATTTCACAAGGATAAAATGGCGTTTCATAATTACCAAGATTGTCATTGAATGATGGCACACTGGTTTTTCAGAATTTTAAAAACACTACAAGTGATGAGATAAAACAAAGCATCTCATTTATTCTGGGAAATAGCCCGGAAGCCTACCTATCAAAATAAAACAACAGAATCACAGGAAATAAAACTATTCCAGAGCAGGTTTTTTTCTCCTTCTCTAAGATACCTAAGATTCTCTTAGCAAACATTCACACTAAAACTTACTCAAGCATTCAAACTTAATTCATCTTCTCTGGTGACTCCAAACCTTGAATTAGAATGACTGTCAATCCCAGTATTTGCAATGCTGCCTCTCACAGTAAAACATTTTTCTTCTGGCTGGAATTTAGTTGGAGTGCGTGTTTACACTGTGTGGATCCTTCACTTCTGTCCTCTACCTTGCCCTGGATACAGTGGATACAGCTTTGGTCCTTCAAGGTAATGTTACATATCATTACAAGTAACCACTGGCGATTCAGGCACTCCATCAGATCCATAAGTTAAGTCTCAGTAAATCGGGTTGATGGAGAAGTGAAAAACACAACGTGTTCACCCAGCAGTAGCTAAAGAAGACATGGCTGGGCTCTAATTCAGGTCTTCTCTTCTTCACCTCATGAGCCTCTCTCATATGCTATATGTAAGAGATAATAAATCCATTAGTACTGCTAAATGGGTCCAAATACTTGAGATTTGAGAAAAATACTGTTTGGGAAAAATGTGTTACTTTTCTCCATATAATAGTCTCTCTTCACTCCTTTCATTTTCTCCTATCACACGGACAAAAACAGAACACATGTGTGTTGTTGCACACACATGCGCGCGCACACACACACTTTAGGAAAAGCAGGGTTTTACAAATGGCACAGAGACCCATCCTGGGTTAAGAGAAGAATATGGTCTCACCACTCTGGAACAAGGGAGAAGCTACAGACTTAATTACAAAACATTCAATGATCGTGAATAACAGAGACCAATCCCTTTTAACTCTTTCATAATGAATTTCCTGAGACATTTGCTAAAAGCACCCAAGGTCTAATATAGAAACTGTTTTCTTATTGATTCATTGTAGAAGGCTAATATAGGACACCTTGGTATGATTGTTGGAATGCAAAATTCAAAACATAACCCATAGCCCAATGTTTACAACTACTTGATATTCAGCCAAGTAGTGCTATTTAAGAAGGCTGAGGAGACTTGCTGGAAGAAGTGTGTCCCTGAGTGCAGAACTTGAGGTGTTCACTTCATTGAAAGATCATAATTCTTCATAATTGGTTTATAAATATATCAATTTGATGTTGTCTCTCTACTTTTAATTGCCTCAAATAAAAATCCATGGCTTGGCATTGTTTCATATGTTTTGAGAGATGTAGCATAAGAAATCAGTGTCAAATTAACTTTGAGAAGACCACAGAACCCATTGAACTGATAAATGAAGTCAGGAACTTAGACCGATAGAACTGAATGTACTGTGTGGTAAGATGGGAATGACTCTTTTATCCAAACATACAGCAACTATTTCTAATTAGCTCCTGTGGGCACCCACTCAGTAGAAGCTGGAGTATAAGCACTGGGAAATAAAAACAAAAGAGATCCTTGCTTCCATGGAGCTGATATCCTAGCCAAAACAATAAAATAAAAATAAAATTGAAAATCAAATAATATATTCAGTTACAAAGAACATAAAATACAGACACGTGAAAGTTCTGGGTGAAGTGGTATTTCTTATGTTTTTCCAGGAGCATACTAAGTTGTTCTGCTTCTTGTTTCTAAGAAGAATTCTCCTCCTCAGAGCTCAGTCTGTCTGGCTGAACAACATGTCTACATGTAGGATTCTATCCTTCCTCTGCACTCATTTGCTAGTATGGTATCCTGTTTAGTTGCTTTCATTGAATTCATTTTGCTGGTAGTTTAGATAGTTCTCTCAGTGCATTGATGCTTCTGGATGTAGACACAGTGGCTGGGACTGTCTTATACACTCTTGTGCCCCCTTCCCACCGCACTGAGCAATCAGACATGTTGACTTAGGAGCTGATTGGGAATGAAGCATAAATGAATTAAATGCTCAATGATCTGCTTAATGAAAATGAATGTGTTCCATTAAACACCAATTAAGGATGGTAATCTTTTCTTCAACTTCCTTTTTAGACACTACATACATTATGAAAGTTTAGGTAGTCAAACTGAATCATGACATCTGGTTTCTAGTCTTATGAGAAGTCGATCTCTGATCCCACCTCCCAGTTCAAGCTCTGCATCTGAGTCAAGTATAACATAAGCCAATGAGGCCTCACAGTCAAGGAGACTGAATCTATTCCTAGCTTTGACTTGTAGCGTGCGGCTTCCAACAAATTGCTAACATTGTTTCTATATCTTTCTCTTTAAAAATGAAATGACTGCACTCCTGTAAGTCAGATGGCTTTATTCTCAATACAGATCGGTTCAGTGATTTTTCAACTCTGCTTATTTTTGAAGCTAGACTCTGGATTACTTCTGTATCCTATATCTCTTTTTTAATCCACTATTATCAATCTTTTTCTCCTACCAACCTCCTTGTTTTTGAGCCATAGAGATTAAATATCTTAAATACACGTCTTTGCGTGTCTCCAGTGCTCACATGCTGGGGGCAGATAATAAAGAGATGCCACCAATTCTGGGTATTCCCACAAGCCACCCCCCACACTTATCACACATGATAACACAGGGTGGCACCTCGAGCAGAGCTATACGCTACTGCACTAGTAATAACAATCAGTCTTTACGAACAACTTAATATAGGACAGCCACTTTCCCAGAGGATTTATAAGCATTTGTGGTTTTGCTTTCCCCAGTGTTCTTACAAAGTAATCAGTGTGAAGTTCTGTTTCACTGTTTGGAGTGGAGGGGGGAGAGTGAAACTCAGAAAGATGGAAGAGAGCTAGTCTGTGATCAAGAGACACGTGAAAACAGTCATGAATTGGTGCTCTTCACACCACCATATAACTCCTCCAACAGTCTTATTTCTTTGGCTTATTAAAGAATGCTGTAAAATATGCAGGTGCCCCGAGTCTTTTGTTGCTAAAAGAATGTGCTTTATTCAGTTTCATTTCCTTTTTTCCCCATTATTTTTCCTTAGTTGTCAGGCTATCATAGCTGCTAAAATATAAATTCCTAATTATTTTCTCCATTATGGCTAGTGAGAACAGTCCAATATGGGAGTATAGCCTCTTTCTCTAAGGATTTATGGTCATTTAACATTTTGATGCCTTTTATTCTGTTCATAAGAGTAAAGATAATGAGCTCCTTCTGGGAAGAAAAAAAGAACTTGAGCATTTCAGATTAAGCTGAATGTTATTGGAGTCATTAACCTATTACACTGGTTTGGTTTCCAAAGAGAAGGCTTGTTTTATTTGTGACCTGTAAGTAAAGTGATAAGGCTAGGTTAGAAATCTTCCATTACCATACATTTACCAAAGCAAATGGCGAAAATGTTTCCCAAAGTCTTTTAATAATGTTTTTTGAGATAATTTACACTGGATGGCATTTTTATAACCAATTTTCATTTTTCCCTTCCCATGAGGAATAAAGCTGAAACAAACACCTTTACTTTCTACAGGAAATAAATACAGAGTGAGTTTCTTCAGGGTACTTTTGAATCTTGCCCAATAGTTTGACCTATAAAGGGACCTTCTTGGTTGTCTGGAGGTTAGAATCCATGCTAAATGTTCTGTCCTCACTGCTTAACTATAAATCTAAGATTTTGTGCTAAAGTTACTATTCCAAATCTCAAAGAGAGACTGATACTTGCACACACCAAAAATATATTTTACTGGTGATTTGGGTAAATTCTTTCTGTATTCCAAAGCAAGAATTGAGATTCTTCAATGCAGCAAGAAAAACAAAAACAACAACAATAATTAATGAAACACCTTGGACAGGGTAACTGTGCTGTTCTTCAGTCTCTGAGACATAGTCACACACCAGATGTGGCTTCTTTTTAGCAATGTTTTACACCCATTGGTAATTAAATGGAGAACTAACCCAATCTTGCAATGGTCACGTTTCCTTAATCTGCAGTTTGCATGGAGCTATAATGTGTCTGTGTAACTGTGTCTGTGAAATAAATTACCAACATTACTACACTCCAAATGACCAACAATATTTCATATACCTTCACTTTGCACTCGGGTATTCAAATTGAAACAAAATACCATTCATGTTGAAGTAGCTGCACAAGAGCCATGAAGGAAAGAATAGGGAAGGAGCAATCATCCCCTTGTGTTAAAGTGAACATACTATGTGCGTTTACTTGACTAATTCTGAATTAGTACAAAATAGGTCAACTATCCCTATGGTGGTGTCCCCTTTAAATCTGAAAGGGTCATCCTTATCCATTTCTGAATTATGACCACTTTGTGGCTGCCCTGTTTTAAGGTTTCTCTTGATCATCTCCCTAGACAGAGGTACTCAAAGTCTCTTTTAGGAGCCCCTCTATTCTATTCCTTTCATTAACAGCTTCAGCATTTGTTTCTCTTAAGGTGTGCAGTCATCTACCTGGATAGGGATCACATTCTTTTGTACTGTCTGGTGTTGAATGAGATCAAGGACTCTGATTGCAACTCTGAGGCCTGGAATTCATTAACCAGTTACTCGACAAAAGACTCAGTTTCTACAATTATGAAGGTATCAGTAGCCCACTTTACAGATCTGTTCAATGAGAACAGTTAGGGCTTGCCATGCAGACAGGACTCAGTGAATGCTACACCTGCTATTATAATTATCTCAGCTAAACAATGGCCTTTTCTACTGACTCTGAGTAGACCTTTAGCTAATTAAAACTCTTCTGAGTGAGATCGTTGCAAAGCCAAGTAAACCTTGGCTTGCTTTCTTGTGTTGGTAGAGTTGCTAACAAAACAAATAACACAATTTACTGGTTTTGAGAAATCAAAACAACACAAAAGTTTTTGCAAATGTGATGAGAAATATCTTAATGTTTCAACTACTGCTGAGGATTTTCTGCATTATTTGAAAGTTTGATTTATGGAAGCCCTTACTAGTCTGAACTTTTTAATTATTTCTTTATTTATTTTTGCAAACAGATAGAGAGAGAATGGGCACACTAGGGCCTCTTGAAACTCCAAACAAACTCCAGATACATGTGGCACTTTGTGCATCTGGTTTTATGTGAGTACGGGGGAAACAAATCCAGGATGTTAGGCTTTGAAAGCAAGTGCCTTAACCGTTGAGCTATTTCAAGACAAATGGAAGAAATATGTTATTGATCATATATATATATATATATGATATATAGGTGATATATATATATGTATATATATATATCACAGCCATAACTTTAAATATCCTTTGAGAGACAAAAATAATAAAATAAAATGAAGACCTTGCTTTTTCTTTCATATTTTCAGTATCCTGGAGACTCTGAAGGTTCACAGCCACTGTAATCAAGACCATTCAATCTCTACCATTGCATCTGTTATCGATAGCAATATTATTTTCACATTTCAATTAAAAATACACAATATTATACATAGGTGTTTGCACAATCCTGGGAATGACGTATTCACAATGGATTTCAAGGTTCCCTCTCTCAGCCATTGTAAGGACCCTTCACCATTCATTCTCCAGGCATGCAGCACACACAATATTCCTGTTATATGGAGAGAATAACTGACTTTTCCCCTGCTTGAGATCCACTCATGTTTCTTATCCTGCCTTTGTCAGTTACCTTCACACGTCTGATTTCTGTCATTGCCAGAGTTTGGTATTTGAAACACAGCCCCAGTTAGCTTACCACTGAAAGCAGTGGACATGGGTCACAACCAGTGGCTCATGGAAGTGCCAGTAAAGGAGAACCACATACTATTAAGGTATTGCAGGTCAGCCATACTGAAGAAAAAGGAAGGTGGGTAGATTTGTTTTCTTTTTCACACACACACACACAAAAATCCAACAGAAGGTTTCCAAGCAAGGTACCCTGAGTTTTCATCTGGGATCCCTAAATACATAGTCTCCTTTTGTATGGTCTGTAACATAGGATCCTGGATCGAGTATCATTGTTTTGGATTTGAATTATTTGTTCATGTCAGGCAAATCCAGTAACAACAAAATCAAGATCTCTCGGCTGAAGCTGGAATTTGGAATGATATTCTGTTTTTTATTAATTGTTTTCATTATGTTAGGCTCAGTTGCTATTTTATATCCTCCTTATAAAATGGAGTGAGTGCTGGAGAGATGGCTCAGCAGTTAAAGACACTTGCTTGCAAAACCTGATGGCCTGGATTCCTTAGTAGTCATCAAAAGCCAGACTCACAAAGTGTTGCATGCATCTGGAGTTTGTCTGCAGTGGAAGGAGGCCCTGGTGGGCCAATATTCATTCTCTCTGTCTGCCTCTTTCTCCCATCAATTAATTAATTAAATATTTAAACAGAGAGTGAAGATACTTTAAATTGCTTCTAAATAAATTGTTTAATCCATTATATTATCTTATAGATAATGATAGAAAATACATTTCCTATAAAAGTTATTTGCAACTTTTTGAAAACAATGAATCTCTCACTCTCCACTCTCCTGTATATATCTTCCCCATGACAGTAAAGACAGGAAAGGATGGGGCTTTCTTTTTCTTTTTTATACTTTGAAGACTAGAATAGTGTAGAGAAAAAGTTCTAACACTCCATCCAAGAAGGCTGAAAACCTCAATAAAATCTCTTTTGTTCTGCCTGACAAAATACAATTATATGATATCTGTATGAAAATGAATTAAACCAATTAGGAAATCCAAGCTAAAAATGATATATTAATGTTTAATAGAGTGCATTTCAGCGTGGGACGGCTCCTTGGTTATCTTGTGGTTAAGCTTGTAAAGTAGAAAAAGATGGATATAATAAAACCCTGCTTGCCTAAATTCATTACAGGCTAACATTATCCTTTGCCATTTTCCCAATGACAGAGTACACATAGCAGGAGGTAGTTCAATTGCCTTCTGCTTCCTGCTGGATTTTTCTTTAAGAATGTGAGCCTTTAATTAGAAGTGACAAGTTTTTGATCTAACGTTACTTATGGGAGGTATATAGACATTTGAAGTCAAGACCTCCTTCTCCCACAGGAAGACAAACAGCTATTTTTAGATGGGTCAGCTACAATTGGAAACAACAAAGTCATCCTTTCCCAAAGAATGTCCTGACAAAATCAGCATCAGTGCATCTGAGGTACCATTTCTGTACCCAGTGAGAAGCACAGTTAGATTATAAATTATGTCACAAACATCTTTGCCTATTTCTTACTAAGATGTTAAAAAAAATACTGCAACCATCAAAGAAATTCAGTCTAGCACATGTGTTCTACTATATCTACTCCTTGAGTTCCCCAACCCTACCTCAAGGCCCATTTCTAACTTTCTGGCCCCTGCTACTGACTCTTAGATGAAATTATGCACATATCAAAAAATTCAAAGCTGGATAAGCATATGAGAGTGGAGATGTGATGCTTGTCTTTTTGAGTCACTTAGTATAATATAATATTTTCTAGAACCCAATTACTTGTAAATTTCATAATTTCTTTTTGCTAAAATGGAAATGATCACCAGGGAGACAGCTCTGAAAGGAAAGGTTTTTAATAGGAGGAAAGGGACCCCGAGCTCCAGGCTAGCTCCCTGAATGGAAGAAAGTGAAAGGCCAGATCAAGATCCGGCTTTTAAGGTGAATGTCCAGCATGGGGGAAGGGTCCAGGTGGGTCATGTAGTTCTCAGCATCAGGAAGGGCAGTGCCTCTCTCCAGACCGAGACAGAGCAGGTGGAGGGTGTTATCTCCTTATTCAGGAGGCAGGAGGCAGGCCAAGGTCTGGGTGAAACTTCCCCTGAGGCCAGCTGGGGGAGGGGACCGGTGTTGCCTGAATTTGGACCTAACACTTTTTTAACAGCTGAATGACACTGCATTTTCATTGTCTATTTTCAGTAGATATAATTTGCATGTGCTCTGGTAAATAATCCCTACAGATATTCATACAACCATAATTAAACTCAGTAGGTTACACACATACACATACACACATGAAATAAATGATATCAAACTGGAAGAGGGAAGAAGGTGTTCAGTGTAAGGGGAGTAAACAGAAAGCAATGGGAAAGAAATATCAGCAAAATGCATTATATACATTTAGATAATTGCTGATTAAAATTTTTTGACAATAAATACATCCTAAATATTTCCTGTAATGGTGAAAAAATGCATGTGAGAAGGACTCCACTGACTTACAAACATGTTTATAATGTACTTCTAGAAATAAAATCTATAAATAGTGAGTATAATGTTAATCTATTTTTATTTAAAAACTACATATACACATTTCTAAAATGAAAATAGGTGAAAATTTAGAGCAAGAAGTAACTGATTTTTTTTTTTGACTCTGTTCTCAAAATGCTCAATGAGAAACATATCTGTAGTAGTTTGACTGAATTCAAAAGTGTGAAAGTTTTTCTTCAGCTGTCTGGCTGGAGGAGGTGTCACTTAGAGAACTTAGGCTCTAGCCCTAAGGTGATTCTGGGGTGGATGTAAAATTCCAGCTCTACATATGCAAAGAACAGTGGGAGCTGAAGTCTGGCAGTCCTGCTGTTGTTCTTTAAATTAGAGTGTGCTTGCTTGTTTTGGAGGTGCTGGTTCTGGGTCTCTTTGCTTGGATCTGTGAAAGGGGGGCCAGCTTCTTTCACCATTCTGAAACTTCCCTTAGATCTGTTATTTCACTAAATACTTTCCTCTGAAAACTGTGCCTGGTGTGGGGATTCATCCCAGCAGTGTGTGACTGACCATAACAATCTCATTTCATGATTTGACAAATGCTTTCTTTTAATTGCATTTACTGGAATCTTTAATATTACACAATACTTATAATGCGATGTTATTGAATTTTCATTAACATACTTTCAGTTCAGAGGCTTAGATTCAACAATAATGTAGTTATATCTACTAAAAGATGTCTTCAATTGATAATTCAGGTTGACTGGTAATTGTATGTCAAACTTCAATGCTTTTGTTTTCACTCCCTTAATAAATCATATTTTTCCTAGAAAATCAATATACTTGCTAGAACACTCAATATATGAAACAATGCTTTCTGCATAATGAGGTGGAATCAAAAGGTAGGTGCCATATGTTAATAAAATCACATTGTTATGTGTTTTGCAGATCTTGAATGAACATTTTAAAATATTTAAATGAGGGTTTGAATGAATACATAATTTTACATATGTTAGTTTAAGTAAATAGGAATGTGAATTGTTATTCTATACAGCTTTCTTTATGATGGCCCTGTCAATGTCAGGTTAAGTCTGATTCTTACCAGCTCATGTCTTAGCTGAGTAGATGGATAGAAATTCTGGATTTTTCCATGTTATGTTTCCATGAAGTGTCCTGAAATGATCTGATTGGGTCAGTGCTAACTGAGAATAGACTACAGTTGATTTTGTTGGAAATGGTTGTTTTATTCAATTGCTGGAAAGTCTTCTGCAAAGTCAACTGAGAAACCTACATCTCCAGCAGGGTCACTTCCATGAAAATATCCTTCCTCAGATATGGCCATATGTCTCAATAGAAATCTACAAACAGTGAAGTGTTATGAATATTTGATATTGTTATCAAAATGACATCACTGAGCTATTTACAACAGCCAGAAGGGAAGGTAAGTGTTAATGTCTGAAGGTTTACTTCTTCCAAAGCTGAGTGGAAGCTAGTCCCCTTTGTCATAGCATTTCAGAGTGAGGCCTTTTACCCAGTAATTATATGACAAGTGTGGAGCTCAGATGAGCAGAATTAATGACCTCTGCAAAGACTCTCCAGAGAGCTGACTTCTGATTTTACCAGGTGAGGAGGCAGGTGTGAAGGGAATTGGCTGTGCTCATGTACATAACTGCACAGCATGGGAAGTGTTTCTAGAATCTCAGAAACGATTATGCCTGAAGAACCGTGGTCTGAGACTAAACTGCAATTTGGTATTTTCAAAAACAAAGAAACAGAGATGGGGAAATGGCTCTGGAGGTAAAAATCACTTGTTTACAAAGCATGATGGCTTGGGTTCAGTTTCCCAGTACCCATGTGAAGCTAGATGCACAACATAATGAATACACCTGAAGTTGATTTACAACGGCAAGAGGTCTTGCTATTCTCTCTCCCTTGCCCTCTCTCTCTCCTTACAAAAAAATAAAAAAAAATTTTAAAAGCCACCAAGAGACAGATATCCTATGACAATGAAAATGCTAGAATTTCTTCTAAAATTTTCCACATGTTTTAATCAGAGGCTGAACACCCCACGACTAAGTATTAAGTATTTCTGACATCAATATTGTTTATTGTCCATCTTTTATCATCCAGTATAAACAAAAATTCTTGAGATTGCTAAAAGACATGACATTTCTAACTAAGAAACAAATTGTTCAACTATCCATACATGAATTGTTTTCATAAGATACTTGAAAAAATTCTGAAAAAAAATCAACTTTCCTATCAATTTCACTTTCTGAATTAACATTACATTTGAGGGGACAACCATAACTCATGAGGCTGAAATATGCAGACATTAATTATATGAATACAAATGTGTTCAGGAACTTTGTGTCAAGAGCTTTTTCTAGAAGTTGAAAGGGGATAGGAATGATTTCTACTAGCAAAACTTCAAGGCATTAGGCAGGCCTGGTGGCTCATGTCTGTAACCTCAGTACTTAGAAGTCTTAGATAGGAGATGAAGGCCAGCCTGGTCCTCCAATAAACAAACACAAGAGTTGAAGGCAAAGCAATAGTATTGAGTTGATGATAATGTAAGTGTCTGGCCATCATTTTTCCTTTGTATGATTAATAACAATAATGTAAAGAAGCCAATTCACCCTCTATATCAATCCTTTCTTTTCTCTTTGAAACTTATTTTCCTGACTGCTCAGTATAACACATATCCCTTCTGGAACTCATTAGAAATATTTACTGAGTTGCTGTCTGCTATGGAATTGTTTTGGCAGCATAGGCATTCAAAAAAGAATTATGACATTATGATATGTCATAATTTTGAGGGTTTGTATCCTATGGAAACAAGAAGAGTCCAGGAAGATTTTTACATGACCAGAAGATGGAGAAAATATACTTGTCACCCCGTCGGCTGCTTAGGCACTACTTGCTACTTATGAGCACTTTATCCATTATTCACTGTTAAATTATATTTATGACTATTTTCTAGATATGTTTCTTTTTATAAACATTTTAGTTATTTATGAGAGAGAACTAGAGAAAGGGGCAGATAGAGATATTGGGCATACTAAAAATGAACTCCAGATGCATGCACCACCTTGTGCATCTGGCTTTAAGGGACTACTGGGGAATTGAACCCAGGACCTTTTGGCTTTGCAGGCAAGTGCCTTAGATATGGAGATCACCATATCTCTGCTGTCCACATTATCACCCTTTCTTATCAAAAATATTTTGATTGCACATTTTATTGTTGATTGTCATGTTTAGCACAATGTGTATGCTGAATGATTTCCACTAGTACTTGCAAAGCCCACCCCTTTAGTAGAATGTTTTCAGATGTCACTCAGTTCCTTTCCTCCCTTCTTGGGTCCTTTGTCCCTAAAGCAGTGTCACTAACTAATTCAAAGGTATTCTTCCAAATCCTACATAAAACATGCTCCCTCTCTATTCCTCCCTTATTTTGCTCCTTTGACAGCCCACATGCTTTTTCTCTGTGATGATAAACACTGCAGCTGAATCTAAGGATTTGAGTTAATTCACGAGTCAAGGTCACTGAATAGAGCAAAAATAAAATGAAAATGCATTGAGCAGGTAAGAAAATGTCAGGAGTGGAGGCATCTCTGTGTAGTAGCCAGGGGGCTCTGGTTCTAAAATTGGAACAGAGTTCAAATTCTATCTGTAAGGATTGCTTCTTTGTTGGCACCAGAAAATCTCATCAGTTCTTATTTTTTCATTTGAAAATAAGGATGGCAAAATTAGGCTGCCAGAGGGTCAACCTACAATAGGAGTATCCTGTCTTAGTGAGAGTATGTTCTGAGGTCTCCAGCCCATGCCTGAGAGGTGAGATTGTTTCAACCCCCATATGTACTAAATTTTCATAGACATCTATCCCTATCATATATTAGTTATAATTAAGTTAGAGCTTAAAACAATGATAATGAAATAGAATAGCTGTTAACAATGTTCTGTTATTATGGTTATGCACCTGTTGTCTCTCTTTCTCTTTCTCAAGACAACTTATTTTATCTTCATTCTGATGGGGTAAAATTGCATGAAGCCTAAAATATGAGCCAAAATGAGATGGATGACATGAGTGTGATGTGAACTCAGGTCCTGTTGACCTTTTGGTGATGATTCTAAAGGAAGAACATCTGCCTTGGGTTATCCTGGATCACTGAGCCATGAAAACGTGGATGGTTGGATGCTTTGAGGAGACAGTGCAAGTGACTGGTTACCTTGGATAACTGAAGTTCCCTACCTGCCAAACACTTTTGGACAAAAAAAAATCATAACCAGAAATCGTTGTATCATCTCTCCTTTTTAACTCACCTACACATCTCTGGTGTTGTAATCTTTCAGTGATCATTTGTGAAAACTCAACACTGTTCTGTCTGAGGATCACATTCCTCAATCATGTCCTTAACTGTCTGTGCAACTAGAAACCCTTCAGAAATTATGGTGATGGCTACGTTGCTGGTTTTGCTTTTGTTCATTTTCTTCTCATTTTCTTTCTCTGCAAATGCCACAATAAGTTCTAATTCATTTATCAACACTGCTTGATAGCTTCCAATATGTTTATTTTATTTATTTATTTTATTTTTATCTATTTATTTATTTATTTGAGAGAGAGAAAGAGAGAAAGAGAGAGAGAGAGAGAGAGAGAGAGAGAGAGAGAGAAAGAGAGAGAGGAATGAATGAATATGGGTATGCCAGGCCTCTTGTAGGAATAGGTTTGGACTGAAGATAGTTCGGTTACCTGAAGGCACAACTTCTTTTCCTTTCTTTATAATTTCATGTACAAAGATTTATTTTTTTATTGTAGATATTAACAACCCTAAGATATAGCTGTTTCTCTTTCCTTATGGATCATAAGAGTTCAACATTTCACTCAGCATAAAAACTTCACATGTATCTTTGACATATATGAATGACCAGCAAAAGGACTCTTGAGCTACAGGGACATTAAATGACAAAGATAATGATGACTTCAATGTAAGTGATATGCTTCTATGATAACTGACCAGTCAGCCAAGATGGCCCCCAAGGGACTGATGGGTAGTCAGAGAATGAGCACACAGGACAGAGGAATGGCTCTTGTCTCCCATGGGACAATGTGGGATGGCCAGTAAGATTTCCTCATGCTCATTAAGACATTACACAGTTTAAAATATTATAGTTTATTTCTGGAATATTCCATTTAGCATTTCCAGACAACAGCTGTCCTGGGAAACTAAATTCAAAGTGAAGCTGAAGATAAGGGAGGGGGCACTTTATAAACATGAGCCATGTGGCAACACTCATAGTTCACAAGGGATTGGTTACTTTATAAAAAGGTGAGGCTAGCACTCAGCTCACAGGATAACCCTAAAATGGCACTCAATCAAGGGATAATCATATTTTCACCATTATCACTATTATAAAGTCGCTACATGTATATGCAACATTGATCAAAGACAACTGAAAACGATGGCTGTCTCTAACTTGTAGGAAAATCATTTACATTGTGATATCTTCAAAATAAGAATATATTCTCACCTTTTCCCAAACAATCATCTATCGTTTATCAGGTAAGTTAAGCGCTAAAAGAAGAAACCATTTTAATTTACAAATTCTTACCACTCCAATAGCCATGCATTTCTGGATGTACATTGAAGAGTGTAAAGTCACCATGAATAAACATGAGGTGACTACTTTATTTATTTGCAAGTCTGATTGCTCCTCAGAGGATGAGAGGGCTGGATATGCCTCTCTGGCACCAGAGGACCATGACCCAGTTCAGGCAGCTGAGGAATGACTTAGAAGACTCAGCATCTGCCATGTCCAGACATTCATTTGCTATTTATGCGTTTTCAATTTTAAAGAAACCCTGTGCTTCAGCTATTTTGATACTGTTTATCCCTTTTCCTTAAAGAAAGCAGCTTTGGGATCAGCAGCTGATATTGAAAGATAATTCAGAAAAAACTCCGTCTTAGCTAAAGTCTCTTTGTATGCAAGCTACCGTAAGCTCTCAGATATCTCCTGTATGGAGGGTTTAACTATTTTCAGCAGAATTGTAGAAGGCTCAATAAAAACAGCACAAAATTTCCTTCCAATAACAAGCAATCAATATTTTTGAGGGGGTGGACTTAGGGGAGAAGTTAAATTTAAATTTAAAAGTAGATACTACAGACCTGAGACCATAAAGGACGGTACCATCTGGATGCAGGCGGATCATGCGGTTTTTGACAGTCACTCCGTGTACAAATGACTTCTTATCATTCAGGAAGTAGGTATCGGGCACCCAGAGCTGATCTGCCACTCTGTTGTCCAAAGTCAAGTTTAAAGGTATTACATTGTAGGACAGCCTCTTATCTCTCCAGGCTTGCTGAAAATACATTGTCAAAGTATAATCCTGTGAAAAGAAGAAACAATGATCATCTTGTATCATAGCAAACTTGAAGGGTTATGTTAAACTATTTAACTCATTCTTACTAAGCACTTACTAGGTGGCATACATGTACCATAGTAGTTCTTATGCTGACAGAAATGATGAAAAAACCTCTATGTGAAGTTACTTATATATTTCAGTCAGATATATGTTAAGGAATAAATAATAATTTTGTTTCCCAAAGTAGAATAGACAGGATGATTTTAGCTAAGATATAAACTCAATTTAGAAAAAAAAATAACTATGTATTTGTTTTCCTGTGTACTGAGAGAACTAACTAGCATATCAAATCTAAGATTTCATGCATTGATTCTTTCAACAAATGTTTAATTCGTTCCTGGTATGTGGCAGACACTGTTGGAGGAATTAGGATAAAAGTGGTAATCAAGACAGATCAAACGCCTGCTCTCAGGGAATTTCAAAACAAAGCATAGATAAATGAACAAAATGTCAAATGATGCTGTAGTTCATGAAACAAATAAAGCAGGGTGAAAAATCAGTTATCCAGATGGTGAAGAAAGGCCTCTCTGAGGATTCTAAATGGTACTCTGAGCAGACAAGAAACCTGAATTCCTGGTTCTTCCTGAGCCTAGCAGATTCCACAGAGGCTCTGAAGTGGGCATGGCTGTGATTTATTTGAAGAGCAGAAAGGAGTCATGACAAAGAGATGAAGGACACACAGAAAGATTTGGAATGGGACAGTCAGAATCAGTTTCATGTAGATTACTCTGTGACAAAAAAGCTAATCTTTAAAATAACTGGTAAAAAATGAAAACATGCTTGAGAGAATGCAGGGAGAGAAGAACCCTTATACAATGCTAGGGGGAATGGTAACTGGAACAGATGCTGTGGAAAGGAATCAGGATGGAGGCTTCTCATGCACACTAAAATAAATGTAGTGCTATCATATGAGTGATGGGGAGATTGCTCAGTGGTTAAAGGCACTTGTTTTCAATGCCTGCTGGCCCAGGTTCAATTCCCCAGTACCCACTGCAAACAAGATGCACAATGTGGTGCATGTATCTGGAGGGTGTCTGTAGCAGCAAGAGCCCTTGTTGGGCCCTTTCTCTCTCTCTCTCTTTCTTTCTCTCTCAAATAAATAAAATATTGTTTTAAAAAGGAGAAAATAAAAAAGAATACCATATTACACAGCTATACCATTCTTGAGTATCAAATTTTATCACAGAGATAAATGCATATTTATCACTATATTAACTACAAAGTGGAAATAGTCATCAACAGAGTGATGGATGAAGAAAATGAAATGAGACTATTTGACCTATTTTTGAGAGTCAAGAAGTTCAAGGTCATTGTTGTCTAGGATGTAAATTAAAACTGCCCAGGGATATAGAAAACTTTGTTTAAAATGAAAAAGATAGGAAAGAAAGGAAAATGTAGTATATATCTACAACAGAATTCTTTCAGCCATAAAGAAAAATAAATGAAATAACATTTGCACAAAAATGAATGGACCTGGGAATTATTATGTTAAATGAAGTAAGGCAGATCCAAAAGGACAAACACTTCATGTTTCCTTTCCAAGATAGAACCTAGATTCTGAAGTCTGTCTATGTGTAGCTATATAAATAGAAAATACCTGAGAGGGAGAAAAGAGGTCTTAAAAAGAGGAAGGAAGTGCTTAATAGAATCAAGTGACATGGAATCAACAAGGGTAGTTATTTGGGAAGGAAAGGGAGAACAGGATAGGGCAAGAGAGTGGGAAGAAAATCTGATAATGAAGCCTAATGATTTGTAGGCTAGTATTAATTTTATAAAAATAAGATAACTGCTTATAAAGTGGTTAACTTATCATAGTATCATAAAATTCCTGATAGGATTCTAAGAAAACTAATGTAGGTGAGATTCCATGCAGAGGTAGAATTTCCACTCAGATTTGGGTAGTTTCCCAGCTATCTAAATAATATCTCACTCAACCCATCATGAAATTTTTGTTCTCAGGATTGGGGATCTGCAGGCTTTGCTGAGCTCTTGGCTTTATAGTACTAATGACTTGCTCTAAGATGAGCCCTCATCTCCAGTCTTGTTTCTCAGCTCTTTCTTAGCTACACAGTGACATCACTTTTATTTATTTCTTTTGCTTCAGGTTCATTAAGTATAAACTGGGCTTTATATATATATGACAGATTGAATCAGAGAACTATTGTGAAAATTAAATATATAACTTTTAAACTACAAATGCAATATATTATGAATAAAGCATTTATACACACACACACACACACACACACATATATATATATATATATATATATATATATATATATATATATATATATATATATATATATATTCGAGTATAGGACTCCAGGTGTAATCTAATTGTTCTTTCACCTTCATTTGAATGACTAAGTGAAGGACCACATATTAGTTTCAATATACAATAATTACAATTCTATTGTGAAATCAATTCATGATGTCAGATTTGAGGACTTTTACAGATCACCATCATGTATTAAGTACCTCAGAAGTCAGACAGGTGAGTCCAGGTCTAGGACATAAATTAAATGAGGTAATGTATGATAAAGTATGCCTACATATTTTCTGATGATTGTTGGCTGAGTTTTTCCAACCATGTTTGGGATTCATCCATTTCTGACTTATTTAGAAAACATTACTTGTAAGTTATCATATGTTGTAAACAGCCATAACATCTATGGTTACCTGTTAAAAGATTAAATATTTCCCTTAGTTTTGCAAACCTACTCATTTTGGAATCATTCAGAAGTCAGTTCAAGAGCTTCTTAATGTACAAGCTTCCATTCTGATAACAGACATAATAATATTCTACAGGCATAGTGAATAATTGTGGGTGGAATCACTTCAGTGAACATTTCTCACAGTGCTTCAGACTTGAGAAACATCTGAGAAAGCATATAAAGTAGCTACCAGAGGACTATGCAAAGTAAAAAATAGTAAATGAGATGGAGATTAAAAAAATCCCAGTGTGAAAGAAGACCACCACAAGTATGATGTTTTATTCATGTGTGTGTATGTTTGTGAGTGTATGTATGTGTATGTGTGTGTGAGTGTTTGAGTGTGTGTGTGTGTGTGTGTGTGTGTGTGTGTGTGTGAGCATGCACATGCACAACCAAAGTAATACACACCTAAATAGTGGAGATATATACCATGTGCCTGGGTAAAAAGATGATGATTGGCAATTGAATTCTAGGTAAAATCTAATCCCAATCCCAATCCCATCTAGGAGAATCATTTTGTAGATATTGGCTAGACAATACTAAAATTGAGATTGGAAAAAATGGAATAATAATAACCAAAAAAATTGAAAAGAAAAACAACTTTAAAAGACACTGATTTTAGAGACTTATTAGGAAAGTAGATGGAAACATAGATTAATAAAATAGGACATTAAAAATGCCCCCATACATGTATGTTCACTTTATTTCCAACAAAGGTACAAAGTAAATTCATTGGTGAATCTACAAACTTTTTAATCAATGGTCCAGAATAACTGTAATATCCATACGACAGTAGATTGCGGATACATAGTTTATGATGATAGACAACAGATAAGCGTAAAACATAGATGATAGATGGATGAAAGACTGACAGTTGATAAAATATTTGACCTATTTCTGACATCATACAAAAATTACTATAAATAGGTCACAGAGTTAAATTAGAAGTATAAAATTATAAAACCTGGAAATGAAACAGAAAGAATGCTTGTGACCTTGAGTTACTCCCAGGCATCTTAAATGCAAATCCAAAAGAGCAAAAGAAAAAGCTTATAAATTATATATGAATAGCCACTTAGACACAGAAGATATAGAATTATATTTAAGTGTATGAAGTGATGTTTGACATCCTTATTGATCCTGGAGAAACAAATTAAAAATCAAAATGAGATGCTATTACATAATCATTAGAAAGCCTCAAATAAAATATCAGAAGCATCTGGCAGTTTTAAGTTCTGGCATCCACACCCACTGAAAATCTCATACATAATAAGAAGGAATGAAAATACACCAGGCCCTTGAGAAACAATTTGACAATTTTTTATTAAGTGAACATCTGGCACTCACATTCCTATGTGCAAAGGTTTAAAGTGTCTCCATTCCAATGGCCCAAACTGTTTAAATTTAAAAGTGCCTTGACCAATGAATTGTTGGGAATAGGTCTGGGAAGATGACTCAGTGGTTAAAGATGCTTGATTGAAAGCTTGCTGATCTTGGTTCAATTCCCCAGTACCCACATAAAGCCAGATGCACAAAGTGGCACACATGCATCTGGAGTTTGTTCACAGCAGCAAGAGACTCTGGTGTGTCTATTCTCGTCTCTTTTTTTTTTTCTCTCTCTCTCCCTCTTCTTTCTCACTCTCAATTGAATAATTATTTTAACATTTTGTAGCTAAACTTTTTGTGTTTTATAAAGAAAAGCCCTACAAATGACTAGACAAAATAACCAACATAAAGAGAAGACTAAAATTAATAAAAATTAGAAATAAAAAATGGATGTCATACTATATTCCTATGGAATCCAAAGGATCACTAGGAAATGCATTGATAGTTTATGTACCAAAACACTCAAAAAAATAGAAAAAAAACACACATTCCTAGACACATATGAACTATCAAAATAATTCAAGATACAGATACCTTAAATAGATATTTTTACAAGCAATGAATGTGAAGCTGTAATTAATATCTCCACCCAAAGATAAGTCCAAGATTAGACAGAGGCACTGTCAATTTCTACCAATCCTTTCATGAAGTGCTCATACCAATAATTTTACACCTGCTCCAATGAATAGAAAGGGCAGAAATTCTGCCAAATTTATTCTATGAATCCAGTTTCACCCTGTTACAGAACCTAGATATGGACACAATTTTTAAAAAAGGAAAGTATAGATCAATTTCCCTGATAAACATAGACATAAAAATTTCAATAAAATTTGGGCAAATCAAATTCAAGAGCACATTAATTAAGAAGACCATACAGCATTAGCAAGTTGGTTTCATCCTGACTTGGTTCAATACATGAAAAACAAAATATATGTGATGGTTAAGTTTTGTTGTCAACTTGACCTGTTAGCAATCCACAGTAATCTTGAGTGTTGTGTAGCAGATTTCCTCCTAATTGAAGAGAAAAATGAGGCTCAGGGGATTCAGGAAGTCTTGTTAGCTAGAAACAAACATCCCTTCTTGTGAGGGCAGTGCAGGAAGGAAATTACAGACCAAGGAAGTCAACAAGTCTTGGAAAGTGTTTCAAGACCCCACCCTAAGACTATATAAAAATAAATCTCTCTCTTCGCCTGCCTGCCTGCCTACCTTCCTGCCTGCCTGCCTGCCGGTTAGGCATCCTATCCTCAACATTAGAAAAAACGTTTCCTCATCCTTCCTACCTGGACTGAAGACCAGCAGCTCATAGGTAAGTAGTTTAGGATTATGGAAAGCAATAACATTATTTCTAGTCTAATAACTTATACCACTATTTTTTTTCTCTTGCCAAGATTCTGTGTCTCTTCTTTCACCCAATTTGAATCAATATATTCACTCAAGCTGAACATATATAGTTACTAATAAGACAAGAAGGAAACAGCAATAAAAACTTTATCATTAAATAATAAGAGGTGTCACTTTCTCTCTTCCTACTAAATTCATGAATGATTGCCATTTTGCTGTCAACATATCACAGTCCTTCAGGCTGAGATATGGTACAAGGTCTCCTTGGGTTCAATCCTGTAAATTGTAGTTGATTCTGGTGTCATGAATCACATTTCCCACAAAGCTTCAACCTTTCTTTCCAACTTCTATAGCTATAGTATTGCGAATGATATATATATTTTTCTTTTTCCTCTAGGCCACTCAACCTTTCTAACCTATGGATACTTGCCTGTTTTATTTTTTTACCATGGTTTCATAATTGGGAAATATCAATATAAGTACATTTTCCCTACCTGGGAAGAAGAAAGCAGATGAAAGAGTTGGTTTCATACGTGTACTTGTCTGCCATTTAAGAATGGATGCAAGCACTTCTACTAGTTTCTTTAATGACAGGGATTGACAATATATTTTCATCAGTGATAACATGCGGGATGTTTAATTTGTTTCATCTATTGTAGCTAAGCTTTGAAAATTACTGTTACTGTATGTGATTAACCTTATTTGTTGAATTGTTCTAGATAACAGCTTTGTCTCCAAAATTAAATGTTTTCAGAGAAGCCCCACTCTCTGCTCTAAAGCTTTTATAAATTAAAGAAGAACATTAACTTCCTTTAATTACCCCTTGCAGAAACAACTGTGTCTAGTGTTCTATCATTTATTATTTTCCTTTAGCTAATGGCTTCTCAAAATTGAGGTCCTGAGCTAAGAATATGGATTCTGCTTTATATATACAAGGCTAATAACATTCTAGAGGCAGTGAAAGTCTATGGTTAAGAAATTTAATTGCATTTAATTTAATTGTAATATATACTTCATATGAATAGAGCTTCATGGATGTTTAGCACACACATTTATAACCTTTACTCTTATTCTGGACATAGGGTATTAATTTGAGGAAGTTAAAAAACACTTTCCATTTTTCTGTATGGAATTTCCAATGAATTTTAAAACTGTAATTTTAAATAAACTTTACAGTTAAAGTCTTATGTCCTCCCCAACTTAGAGACAAAACCTTCACATTTGATATGCATTATTACCTGAATAATAAAAATAATAAAATAATAATAATAATATAGTAACACCTAAGTTTATATAGAAGGCAAACATTCAAAATAATTTTCTGTGGTCTTGAGGGCAAAGATTGTAACTTTTTCATTTACATAGAGATAATATAACACACATTTTGCCAAGTGGGCAGAAGTACAACTGTCCAATATATGAGATAAATTTCTTAGAAACATGGAAGCACACACACACACAGAGAGAGAGAGAGAGAGAAAGAGATAGAGAGAGAGAGAGAGAGAGAGAGAGAGAGAGAGAGAGAGAGAGAGAGAGAACTCTCTAAAATGAGAATACTCTGTTACAATATTGCCTTTTAGGGGTATTTTAGGAACATTATTAAATACTCAGTTTTCACTCCAAATATCACAAATCTGTAACACATGTCTTCAATACTAACAATTAATTTTAAAGAACTACTAGATGTAAACTACTATATTGCCAGTATGTCTCTGTCCATGTGCCCCACTCCTGCCCTGCAGGATAGCAAAAACATGGACTAGAATAGAGATCCCTTGATTAA